>JARFJB010000296.1:2930000-2940000 GCA_036346205.1 Vesta saturnalis | reverse complement strand
GGTGGTTCTATTGATTCGTAGTAAAGGTCAAATAAATATACAAGTGTTAAAATTTTAGCTATTCAAAATAACATCATTTATGATAAATAAAATTAAAAAGATCTAAGAGATTACCGTTAATTATAAACAGAGATTTTCACTTTTTATTCCAAAATTAGAACGTGATAAATAACAATTTAGTTTGTATTAAAATGCATCTTTTAAATGGATAAGTATAATATCAGATAGAGATAAGTAAACTGAAGCATTCAAAATAGAATCTGAAAGCCGGTCAATATAATTGATAAAGTAATTAATAGTTAACACCGTTTTTGTAAATCAATTGATGTGTTTCTTAGAACTGCATTTTTAAATAACAGAAATTTTGTCCGTTTGTGAACAACAACGTATTTGAAAGGAACACCTGTGAACCCCAAATATGATAGCATAATTTTGGTATTGCTCCTTGAAAATCCTTATACAATGGTTAAATGGGAATTCTTCATAAATGTACTGTTTAAAGTTGAAAAAAACAAAGCATTCAGCGCCAACTAAATTTTTAGAATATCTATCAAGCCGTTGAAAGTAATATTCTCAAAGTTTAATTTGGTATATTGAAGTTATTTTTCAAAACTGATATATCAAGTGCTATATCGTTGGATTCTACACAAAAACAGCTTTCTAATGATGGTACTTTCCACCCTCATTTCTATTCAAAAAATAATCAAGTTAGCTGTGCTGCAGTCGTAACGATCGATAAAAAAATTGGAATCAGGAATATTAGTAGAAAACCGTATGTTTTGCTTCTATACCAAACTTCAGAATTCTATTTATGTCCGTAGTCAAATAATACCACCGTTTCGATACTTAATTTACGCACTGTATAATGAATAACATATGTGATTAATGCACAAAGGTATGTGGATTTACTTATTTACATCGCTAAATTACGTTATAAAGATTGATGTGACATATTGCTACATTAAATCATATCCAAATTAATTATCTAATAACCACTTCTTCATTTACAAAAAAATATGATTTCAACTGCAACAAAAGCGACTAATGCATTCGATATATATATATATATTGAGTTCCTGTTTTATGCTTTAAAACAAATTTAGCAGATTGTACAAAGAGTCACAAGTCACAAGTAATCTTACACAATATCGGTAAATGTAATCTTGAATGTTAGTATACCAACGTTCACTTTTCTAAAATGTAAATTACAATTTAGTAAAGAGTGACAAAATGTCCTTGCATAGCGTTTAAAAGTTTATTTAAATAACAATATCCATGCATGTTTACCTCAACTCACATTTCAAGATAAAAATTGAAGTGGATACTGGATCAATAGTAACAAATCAACATGAACTCTCCACTAAATCCTGTTATGAAAACCAGTAAGCGGAGTTTGTGTGAAAGAAACTGTTACCCGCCTTAATTTACAGAGCATTTGTGAAAAATGTGGCAACGTTATTATTGTTTAGCAGCATAATTCAATATATCTTACCAACTTTGAAGGTCAAACGTATCACAGAAGTGATAAAGACCCTAAAATCGTAACTATATATATATATATATATATATATATATATATATATATATAAAGTGTAACTGTGAAACTTCAGTATTTAAAATTTATATATATATATATATATATATATATATATATATGTGATAGTTTCTAAATACACTAATATACTAAATAAACAATGTGCTTCATTGTATTAATTGATTTATTAAGGATGCATGACTTTGGTATCTTATAGATTTTGAAGTTTGCTTTTATACAAGCCGTTATTGTTACGCCTAAACTAGCAGATTTGGCGTCACCATCTAAAATAGGTTAATTCACTTATAGATCTGCATTAATGGATGTAATGGAGACGCTGGCATCACTTGATTTCACCGATCAATTACGTTTTTTTGCGCTCCTGTATTAATAGTTTTTTCCAAAATTTGTTTACAGCAAACATCCTTCTACGTCCACTCCCACTCTTTAAGTTGCACCACTCCATTTATGCCAGTGATCTCATACACTAGTCTTACCTACAAAGCTTTTCATAAAATTACCTTACATTTTATAACAATTATATACGTCAATAAAAGTCGTTCACATTTATTGAAATTACTTATTCTAACTTTCCCAATCTAAATTTCGAAAATTAGCATTCCTCAAACCACCATTACTTTGTTGAACCTTGATGGCCCAGTTGGTTAGCGCGGTACTCTAGCAAAGTATAGGTCGTAGGTTTAAATCCTACTCGAGGTAAACTTTTCATTTATGTATTTAATAAAATTAATAATAATTTTTAATTACATATTTGCCTCTGAACTTATTCGTTCATAACAAAACCTTATAATAATTTAGAATTTTGATGTTTCCCCGACCACGTCATACAATATTTACATTTTTTCTTATAATCGTGTAGTAATTTAATTTATTTTAAGTTTGTATTTGTCAGTTTTGAAAGTACTAATGTAGATTTATGTACAGGGTGATTCACGGTGACCGTCTGGTAGATGTATCTCGAGAACGAAGAAAGCTATTGAACTGATAATTTACATATGACCATAAAGGGATGAGATCTATTTCATGAAAATGTTTTTAGAATGGGTAGCATTTCCGGGTGTACCGGAAGTTGACCCCAACTTCCCCACGAAACTAATGATGAATGATGTTCCTATACTCAAAATGTAAGGTTCTTTAGATATTTGAGGTTTTTTACTTTATCAATAGTAATTGGAGCCTTGTCACCTTATAGTAGGCTTTGGATATTGACAGTGGCCGAATAATTTATGCAACAAACTATGACAAGTTATCAATGTCATTGGTGTTTGATTATCTACGGTTAATGCAACATTGTTCAGAAAATGGTAAATAATAATTACTCAAACTCGGATATTTTAACTTTATTCAACATGAATGGACAATGCAAGGGAATAATTGACAAAACATGCAGAAAATTTAATGAAGGGTATCGCGAATTACCACCAATGAATCCACAAAAAATCAAAAGATTGCAAAGCAATTTTCGTACATTTGGTAACCGACGTGCAGAAAGAATATTATCGAAACGTATAAATAACATCAAATGAAGATAATACGATTAATGTTTTGGCCTCTTTTCGCGTCAATCCAAATTCTTCGATTCGTTCGGCAATAGAGAACTTGGGAATTTCCGTGTTCAGCGGATATTAAAGAAACATAAATTTTGAAACTTCAAATTTATTACTGTTCAGGAACTTTACCCCCAAGATTCAGCTTAAAAAATTGTAATTTGTGAAATGGCATTAGTGCGGGTACAGGAAGGCCCTCAATTTTTAAGCAAAATTATTTGGGGCGATGAAGCAAAATTTTTAATCGTAGAAACTATCACTTCTGGAACAATCAAAATCCCCATGTGGTACGAAGGAGGAATTTTCAATATAAATTTAGTTTTAACATGTTATGCTTGTTACTGGACAATACATTTTGTTATTACATTTAGAACGAAAATTTGAACGCAACAAGGTATTTGGAAATTTTAAGAAATGTAGTAACTTCTTTTTTGGATAATCTACCTCTCAACCGGCATTTTCGTGTTAGTATCAACTGGATGCGGCTCCAAATCATTGTGCTAATCCAGTTAGTAACGAGTTATATCAAATATTTGAAGTTAGGTGGTTAAGGTGTGTACGTCCATGAAATTGGCCAGCGCTTTTTTCCGACTTGGCATTATCTTTGGTGTCGTATAAAGGATTATTTAAGGCAGGTGAACAACAGAGAGGAATTGCTGGATAGAGTTACGACAGCATCTAATGGTTGGATCAAAATGAAGTTCGAAGGGCTACTACACGCCCAGTACATAAAAGAATTTTGAAGTACTTGGAAGTCAATGGAAAGCACATTGACAAATTTAATTAATCTAACATTTAAATTTACTTAATGATTAACTACTGTTAACTATAAACTCACCGGTGACAACGCTCCAATTACCATTAATAAAGTAAAAAACCTCAAATAACTAAAGAACCTTACACTTTGAGTATAGGAATATCACATATCATTAGATCCGCATTTGTTTCCTCCATCACCTGGTTTAATTAAATTAGTACCATGCCATTAAAAAAAAAGTAGTGATGCCTCTTTCTGTGTGGTTGGCAGATTAGATTAGTTAAAAATGTATGAGATTTGGATGATTATTTTATATAATCGATAGGTTCAATATCGTGTCTTAGCAGTATGAAAAATGTACAGGGTGGCCTACTAAGAATGCGAGGTACTGTATCTGGGAAACTATCCATCGTAGAGGCTTGCGCAAAAAAAAATTTATTACTAAAACGGCCAATACAAAAACTTAAATATTTTCAAATTTCTGAAATGGCCGCTAGGGGGCGTAACTGTAATCTTGAATCTAAAAAGTGATGTTTCTGTGAATTCTGCTATATTGACCTAATAAAAAAATAACTGATCTTTGAAGTCGAGCATAATTTGAACTTTTTTGCTTGGAACTTTTTGACGCATGTCTAAAAATAAAGTGGTGGGGGTTTCCTTAAATACCCCCCTGTATCTTCGCTAGAGGGCTTTGTTCGACATTCCGTCAGAAACGGTTAATTTTCGCAAAAACATTAAATGCATTGGTATGACCTTTTTCATGAACAAGTAGCTAAATGATGCCTAAACAAGCTCGCGAAAACCTCATCTTGTTCCTAACTTAAAATATCGGCCAAAGAAAACTTTATACGAAAATCCCTTAAATTTTTATTTTTTTTTTAACTATATCTTTCTGGAATTGTTTCTGTTATGTAAGTGGCGGCCCTAAAAATGACCGATTTAAAGGAGGAGGTTTTTAATGCCCCCGTAAATGCTCGAAATGCTGTCCATCCCGCTCTATGCATTGCTGAAGCCTCTCATGATTAGACAAAACGCAGCTTCAATTTCGGCTCTCGGTACGTTACGTATTGCGTTATAATCCGGTTTTTCATATCTTCTCTAGTAGTAGGTTGAGTCCGAAACACGGTATCCTTTAAGCGCCCCCATAAATAAAAATCTAGGCAAGTTAAGTCTGGCGATCGCGGAGGCCATGGAAACAGACTTCCTCTTCTAATCCACCGCTGTTGAAATACTGCATTAATATGCTCTCGCACATTAATAACAAAATGTGCTGGGCAACCATACAACTGCAAAAACAATTTTTGCCTTGTTTCCAGAGGCACATCTTCCAACAACAACGGTAACTTATTGGCCAAAAAGTCAAGAAATACATTGCCATTTAGGGGTTGCTCGAAAGAATATGGCCCATTAATTCTGCCTCCCTGTATACCACACCATACATTTAAACTCCAACATCCTTGGCGCTGAACTTCACGCAACCAATGGGAATCTTCTGCAGACCAATAATGCATATTGTGCAGATTGACTCTCCCGTCACTACTGAAGGTGGCTTCTTCGGTCCAAAGAACTTTAAATAAAAATTCTCTATTTTCGCGTATTATGCCTAACATCCAATGGCAATTGTCTAACCTTCGATCAAAATCGGTCCTTTTTAGGGCCACAACTTACATAATAAAAACAATTCCAGAAAAATAAAGTTTAAAAAAATAAAAATTTAAGGGATCTTCTTTGGCCGATATTTTAGGTTAGGAACAAGATATACAGATGCGGTTTTCGCGAGCTTGTTTAGGCATCATTTAGCTACTTGATCATGAAAAAAAGTCATACCAATCCATTTAATTTTTTTGCGAAAATTAACCGTTTCTGTCGGAATGTCGAACAAAACCCTCTGGCGACGACATGTGAAACTAACAAAACTTCAATTATTTTAACATTTGTAGCCCAAGAAAAGCTCAACGCGCCCAAGTTTGTTAAAATCGGATTAGCCGTTTTGAAGATAAGGGTGGGGGGAGGTGGTTGATTTAAGGAAACCTTTGAATACCCCCCACCACTTTATTTTTATAGATAGGTCAAAAAGTGCCAAACAAAAAAAGTTCAGATTATCCTCCACTTCAAAGGTCAGTTATTTTTTTATTAGGTTAATATAGCAGAATTCACAGAAACATCACTTTTTGGATTCAAGATTGAAGTTACGCCCCCTAGCGGCTATTTCAGAAACATGAAAATATTTTCCAGGTTTTTGTATTGGCCGTTTTGGTAATAACTTTTTTTTTCCGCAAGCCTCTACGATGTATAGTTTCCCAGATACAGTACCTCGCATTCTTAGTTAGCCATCCCGTACAATCCTATAATTAATAATAACCGAGATATCATTTTGTATGTTAGCCAACTTTTCTAACAAAGTTTTCGGGAAAAATTAATATCACGGAAAATATCAACTTCACCTATAGGAAGTTTTGAGTAAAGTCACTTTCAAATCGTCCGTAAAGTTCGAAAAAAAATTGAAAATGGGGGCATTCCATTTAACATCACAAAGTTGAGGTCAACCTCCGGTACACCCGGGAATGCCACCATTCTAAAAATATTATCAGGAAATAGATCTCATCCCTCTATGGCCACATGTAAATTTTCAGTTTAATAGCTATTTTCGTTCTTGAGATACTTCTACTAGACGGTCAGCGTGAATCACCCTGTACAGAGTCCCTTTTGTTTTAATTGATTTTAGTAGGTTTATGCATTAAATCTTGGATTAAATATGTATCACGTAGGAGTTACCTTTATATGAAGATTTTACGTTGAAAGTCGAAGACACAATTTAAAACAATTTTAATTAAATATTCCTGGCTCTATTACTTCTCTCGAAAAGTATCTTTAAATAAAACTTTGAAAATGTAATTTGACAAACAGAAAAAGCTCCACATTTCTTATATTTATTTTATTATGTTAGGGGTAAATAAAGGAATAAACGATTTTCTTTGTTATACACGAAACACTACTTTTTAGCGATGTTTAACTTTCCTTTCCAATCTTAAGAAATGCTTTCCTCGCTGTGAAATAAAAGTTACAGGTTAACGTACAAGGAATTATTATAAATGAGACATTACAAAAAGTGAATGTTTGAAATTTAATATCACATAGGGTAGCTTATGATTAAAAGCTTTATGGATTGGATGAACTTGAACCCTTTCCACAATGTTATTCACAAAGAGTTGTAAAATAAACCGTCGTAACACGAAAGAGTTAAAGAGGTTTTAAGTTTCACGCTTTGAAATATAGTATTGCAGTCTCAATAAAAGTGAGATTCATAGTTAAAACGTGATATATAGATAAAGAATGATCCTGCCCCAGCACTTTATGAAAACGTTTTGAGTAATCGGAGCTTTTTATACATTTACGGTTATATACCCGTTAAAGTACTACTTCTGTATTTAGAAGTGATGTTATATATCTATCAAAAGAATTAAACATTATTTCAGCTACAATAATTGTGAATGATTACATATAAATTCCATTACTGCTAAATTATTATTCTACCTGTTAATGTACAATACTTGATAGTTAAATACCAAGATACTCAAATTTACAAAATGCTGGTAGTGAGATTCGATAGTTGACAGTTCCCTTGACGATTGGATAAATATGCGAAAAAGGACCAGGAGTACTAACATTCTTGCTGAATTGTGGAATAGTCAGGCCTGTTTCGAAAGAATGGCATGAAAAAATGTACACCGATCACTACGATAAATGTTGGGTCTTAATCAAGACAGGTATGGGTCTTTACTCTTTGATCTATGATCATTTAAGAATGAGATTAGGATGAGAGAAAAGTTTTTTGATTACTTCGGCTGTCGATGTTGAGGTTTTTGAAAAACTTCTAAATTGCTCGTAACTGCTTAAACAGTACTCAATACAAATACTTATCGATATATTTACTTAAATTCCAACTTTAAGTTGCAATAAGTCATCATGAGTAGAGATGAATGAAATATTGTTTGGAATTTCTTCGCAAAATGCTTCCTAATCACATCGTATTGTAGAGTCCATCAAAACTCTGGTGACCATCACCTTTTCTATGTCTCTTTTGTGGACGATAGCTTTCAACGTAAGATAGGTGTAAGTGAAGTATAAAAGTGCTATTAAGCTTTGCAAGGTCTGCTAACTTCGCGTCGTGTAATTTAGATAATATAAAAATATATCATTTTGACACCGTTCAAGGAGAAATACCTGTCCAGGTAGCAGTGTGCCATATTTCTTCACTCGTACTATAAACAAGGAAATGTGAGAAGACGTTTTTTAGTTTGTTGAGATTTTCGTGTCGAAATTTGTGGAGCTTTAAAATCGTTTTTGAACCCACAGCTTGTTAAATAAACTAGTAAAAGACATATCATTAAAAGTCTAGCAGAAGTTAAAAAAATAAGAATTTTATGCAGAATAACCTTCCTTAAGAACAATTTCTTCTTTTTTTCGTTCTTCGGCTACTTCTCTCTACACCAGTACGACCGCCGCTAGTCGAAATACTGTTAGTCAACCACGATCGAAGTTTCACTCTTACTCAGCCTGTACTGACCCTCTGCTTGTCTTACGGCTGTACGAACATTTACTATTAAGCAATTCAATAAGTTTTTGTGTATAGGTTGAAATCACTGCTGGTGGCATATATTGCCTGTTTGAATGAAGAGAAATTGGAAATCAACAGTTTTGTTTCTTTGAATACGTTTACAGGTTTTGTTATATTAATGACGTGTTCATATATATATATATATATATATATATATATATATATATATATATATATATACATACAGGGTAACTCACGACTATTCCCTCGGTCTGTGTTTTGGTGTCATATGTAAATTGATAAGGACTATTTTTAAGTTATTTTCAATTATACAGGGTGGTTCAGAAAATTGTAATGTATCAAAGTTAGATTTTCTTAAAATACAACGCCCTGTATTTTATGTCATTAGATGATACGTTAAAAAATAAGTCAACTTTATTCAAGGTTCCCTGTACCTATCGCTTACCAATTTTGAGAAAATTATGATTTTAAGAAAAATATCAATCTAATCAAGAACTAAATATACGGAAACCTCTTACTTTGAGTAACACAAATTTATTCCGATTTATTCTGACCCTTAAGGCTTGCATATGCACAGTGTAGGATTTCGATATTTAGTACAGGGTGTCTAGGAAAAGGATTCCTATTTTACACTTTTCAAATATCAAAAACCCATTTAACTTAAATGGACCACCCGGTATAATTTTTATTTATGTTAAATAACTTTTCATTTTCTATCAAAAACTATGGGTAATGCATATGTCTAAAGTTAACGATTAAAAAGTTATTTTTTATGATTTTAATACTGTTAAAATTCTTACTTTATTTTCAATAGTGCCATCATCCTTTAAGACTAAAAAAATGAAACAGTATTCTCAAGAAGAAAGAGTGGATATGACGTTTATCCTTGGTGAATGATTTAGAAATTGTTTGTTAGCGTCAAGGGTGTACGCAAATAGTTATCTTAATCGACCACATCCAGACAAAAGTGCTTTTGAAGAACTGCTACAAACTATTTGTGAAACTGGTAGTGTATCCTGCAAAAGACACACTAAAGCAAAGCATGTTGTAAATAATGAGGACACTGAGTTCTTAGTTTTAGGCTCAGTGGTTGATAATGCAAAATGTAAGTTCAAGAGAAATTTCTAGGCAAACTGGAATTAGTCAAGCAAGTGTTTGAATTATTTTGAAATATAATACCATCATTATCACATACAACTTCATCAGAACTTATCTGGACGAGGCTTTCAACGGAGGATTTCTGTGTATAGTCTTGAAAAGGTTTGGGGAAGAAGACGATGATAAATTTGTATTATTTACCTACGATTTAACTTTCCACAACAATTACTTGGTAAATCTACATAGCGTTCATTACTATGATACTCAAAACCGTCACCTGTACTGCACTGTTGACCGCCAAAATTGGTGGAACCTCAATGTATTTGGGGGAATTGTAGGAGACCATGTGATTGGTCCACATTTTTTGATGAAAACTTGAACGGCGTAAAATGTTTACGGTTTTTAGAACAAGAATTTTCGAGTCTTCTAGATAAAGTTTCTTTAGATATTAGAAACAAAATGTG
>JARFJB010000296.1:2890000-2925000 GCA_036346205.1 Vesta saturnalis | reverse complement strand
GGGAAGATGTTTTCTGGACAAAATGTAAGGATTTACCAATTGTTTGCCCAGTTGTTCCAAAAACAGTCTTCTTTTGAACAAAACATTTTTATTCCAGTCTGGATTTATTTCGCGCCATAAGACGAAAGCATTATAGGCACTGGTATCTAAAATGTTGTAAAATAAGATTATGGGCCATCGATTTGTTTTTCGTTTGCATGTGTATGCACCGATTAGCTGATCTAATGTATCAACTGATCCTTTTGTAGAATTATAATCAAGTATAATTTGTGGTTTTTTGTCTTATCTGTCGCTTATTTGTTTCTGGTTATGAAACGTACTCATTAGAATGACCTTCTTGTATTTTTTTGGAATATAAGATACAACTGCGGTACCTTTAGTAAAATAAAATTTGGAACTATGCACAACGTTATTTACTTCCATGATAGGTAGCTCAGGCTTGCTTTTCCTGACAGTCCCTAACATAGTAAGATTTCTTTTGAGAAGCATTTGACCCAATTTATACGATGTAAAGAAATTGTCACAAGTTACACATTCTGATCTCTTAGTCCATAAGTAAGGTCTAAAACTACTATCAGCCCCTGATCCTTCTCAGGTTTTCCCCCAGGTGGTTTTTCCGTATATACTTGAACTTCTAAAGCATAAGAAGTTGTACTATCACAAAGCGTCCATATTTTGATGCCATATTTTGCTGGATTGCTTGGTATATATTGCTTGAATGGACAACGACCTCTAAATGCAACTAGCTGCTCGTCCACAGTTACGTTTTGCCCAGGATTGTACAATTTTGGTAGTATTTTAGCCCATTTGTCCCAAAATTCTCTCATAGGAGCCAACTTATCCAGTAGCCTTCTTTCTTGACGATCTCCTTTATTATTAAACGCGTGATATATAATAAAATCGTTTCAACGACATTGTTGCGCGAAAAAGAAGTCTGCCTGTTTCTGCATTCCACAAACTTCTGGTAGATTCATCATGCGATCTGAAAGCTCCTCCTAACAGTAACAAACCTATGTACGCCTGCAACGTAATGTAATCTAATTCTTGCCACTTGTCACCGTACACTCTACGACCTTCGATGTTAGTCATTTTCAAAATTATATTTTCCAGAGAACTATTGAAAAATAGCTGAAATGTAGATTTTACATCCTGGATTCGTGCATTGCTGTGTCTAGTTGGACCTGGAGCGACGTTTATGATATCTGCACTAGTTGCACGCCCTGATTGAGGAAATGGATCTAACATCCAAGTTATGGCATTATCTTTAGATTGAACCAATTGAGCAGGTGGCATCAATTGCGTAGGATTTGTCCGTCCAGTATCGTCGAAAAAATCATCGTCTGACTGTTCATAATCACTATCTTCACTGATATGATCTTCCTCTTGAGAAGCTTCATCGTCACTAATGTCACTCAAATTATCAATACGTTTTTCTAAGTCTTCACCACTAAGATATTTTTTGCCAGTATTCTTATTTCAGCACTTTAGAAGAACTAGTAGTACGTACAAAAAACCGTACTTTACTCTGCAACGTAACAAACAAAACTGTCGGTTGCATACTGCGATATGATATTTATACCTGCTGCAAGTCGCAAGTCTGTTCCTGTTTCGACTTGCACACGCGACTACAGACCTGCCGAAAATGCTGTGGTAACTCGCATAGGTAGGTATTTGAACAAGCATGCGATGATATGCATATTATCAATCTTCAAATTTCAATATAAAATAATTGGAAATACAAATTTATACGTCCTACTAATTTTTTACAGCCTCGGGTCATAATGACCCGAGGAACATCATGTTTAAAAAAATAAGGAAAAAAAATTATTAAAACAAGCAAGCCACCTCATTCTTCAATGGATTAGAAACAAAGTCATTAACTATGAAGTTTAGATATTAATAAACAGAAAAGTTATTTAAACAACAATTTGGATTCGGGTCATATAGACCCGGAGGTAACAGCAGGGTTAAGTAAATGCAGGGAACATTTTTTTTCTTTAATTAAGAGAGACACTGTGTAGCACTGGCGGTAAACTGAGAATTTTAATGATGTACAGATATATTTCTAACAAAAATTGTGTTTTTTTATTCTTGACGGAGTAGATTTGTGTAACTAAGTACAATTATACGTAGTAATTTTTATAGATATCCATTTTTAACTGATTTAGTAATTTGATACATTTTGAAAACCTGAGTGAGTTATTAGGATATTTTGTATTGTGGCTCATCGATCAACTACTTTGGACTATATTGTATTTGTAACGTTTTAATCGTGTAAATGAGTATTAACTGAAGGGTAATTTTTTTGTGTATTTCACGAAGTCTGACAGCTGATACGCCACTAACAACCTTTATCGTGTCATATATCATAAGCGCTATTACTTAAACCTTGCGTACTGGGATATACATACAATTGTTTTAAATATAGAGGTGTAAAGAAAAAAATTATAAGCACGCCACTGTGCGCTTTTGTTTACTACCAGTTTTTGTAAAGTAGAAACGCCAAATAGTAGCGCTTATAACTTAAATTAATGAAGTACATTCGTAGTGATGTATTAAAAAAGTTTTATTCACAAAACTAAATGGTTGAAGATTGAATAACGATTGAAGTTTCATAATTTTGCAGAATTACATGTAATTACTTTCGCGAGATTTACATAAGAACTTTAGAACTTTTCGGAGGAGATTTCTTGATTTCTGTTAACAAAAAACACGGCGACTTGTACAATTTAAAACATAATGCAGGAATGCATTTACATTTTTAAAGCACTTAATTAAATATAACGAATTCTAATTTACGGCGAAATAACTCTCGAAGGTATGAGGAATGTGAGAGTTTACATAAATATGAAAGAAGGTTTCTTCACGCCGCAATTACGGATTGTATCCTAAATAAAACCAATAGATGACTATCTTCACTAGAAAAATTCGGTGCAAAATGGCGCCCTCTTTTAGGAACGAAGGAAGTACAAGACGTTTGTGATTGGTCTTTCAGTAACTATTTTGATTGGTCGCGCAGTAAAGCGGGTTGTTCCAATCCAGATTGAATATCATTTATTTCTTGAAAGTAATAGGCTTTTGTCATCCAATATAAAAAATATTTATTTGACATATGCTCTAAGTTATAATTTCATTTAATCATCATGAGACTAAAAAACGTGTTTGCTTGCTGTCGAATTCCAACAACTTTCAACTGCACAATAAATAGCAACCATCTACAATAATAAAACATGTTCTTCATAGAATACTTCTACAAACGAACAAACCTTTAAATTCACATGATGCACTTTCGTAAGAAGAAGTCCACGTTAAAGATGAATACTAAAGAACACTAACCTAACCACAAAACTAAATGTGACGAAAAATAGTCGGCGATCGAATACATTCGGATACAATCTAGCAGTGAGCATAGTGTCACGTACAAAAAAGAAGAAACTAAAAACGAATATCCAGAATAGCCTATTCAAGAAAAGTATCTATTTTTTGTTTGTGTAGAGATTGTTCAGTAACATTTGTAGTTAAAACCATCTACAAGAGGGATAAATCCATTCGATACTTTTCTGGTTTCATCGCCCCTTTAAATAATTTTATGATAGCTATAATTTCGCGATAATTCCAGCTGCCTTAAACTAGTGACTTCATTACCATAAAATTGTTTTTCCGGCATTATTAATTATCAATTACTGACGCTATCATGTTGTAAACGAATTCCTACATCCTACGTGGTTAATTTATAGATTCATGTCTATGGGATAAAATTTATATCAGTTATGGGCGACTCGTAAATATTTAGTGAGGGAAATTTGCAAAATAGCGAAACAATCAATCTTAAAGGTTTTATGTCATTCTCAGACTGGAGAACAATACAGCAACTTGGGGTAGCATGTATATTGCGTATAACAATTCGTGGTCCTTTTGAAAAAAGTAAAAGAGAATTTCTACTGAAGTCCCTTCTTTGCGTAAAGTTTAAATATGAGTGAAATATTAAATACAGGTAGTTGTTATTTGGAAGAACCTGAGAGGCAAACAAATTAACGTTACTTAAGTATAGATTATTCAATTTTTAGTTAACTTTCTTAAGTAATTCGATATTCACAAGTAACTTTATTCTCATAGGCACATACCTAAATTATTATAACAAACATTGTTAGAATTAGCAGACACAGAGTTGAAATGAAGTCAAATGTAGAAATTAATCACACAAAACTTTCCTCTTAATTATTAATTGAATTAATTTTTACATTTTAGTTTGCATTTGATACAGTCCGTACTTGACTCAGAAGTTTTATTTTTAGTATTAAAATTGCTTTAGCAGTTTATGTAAAGTACTCTATCTGTCGTAGAATCCACTTTAAGATATGGTTTTACTGAATTGTTTTATTCAAGTTCATGAAAAAAATCCGTGTTATGCTCCGTATTTAAACATAACTAGTACATTACCCAAATTTTACGTTATAAAAAAATAAGCTGTTATTATATCATTGAAAAGAAATACCTTTCTTTATAACACACTTTTTTAAGATAACATGAAAATAATAGTAACTGTATATTTGATGAAGTATACTTGAACATAATCTAGGGTCCGTCAGGTAGGACAAATATAGTTAACGAACCGTTAGCAACGGAAATGTACCCAACACGTTAACAGAAAATGCGACTTAAACTAAAATGACAACTTTATTATTTAATTTGTTAGGTATTTAGAAACCCAGCGAATTAACATATTTTCCGAATTTGTAATTATCATACACAGTGCTAATTACATTTAAAAAATCAAAAGCGGCAACATCACGAATTGATAACATATTGATAACATATGAAAAGGTTTGGATATGTTTTAGTTTATATTTCATTTTATACATTCATCAAGTATTCACGCTATACACGAAAAAAACAATGTTCATAATAAAACGTGAATATTTAGTGGTTAAAAGATAAACAAACTATTATATATATATATATATATATATATATATATATATATATATATATATATATATATATATATATATATATATATATATATATATATATATATATATATATATATATATGTCTTTATAGCAGGTTAAGGTTTTTGCACTTATGTATCAATAAAAATTGGTTTATATAGTGGAATTTGCTAGATACAATAATACTAAAGGTCATTGCAGTAAAATTACACATTTTTATAGGAATACTGCGATTAACGACAGTGTTCTGGATTTGGCAATTCATGTTCCTTTTGAATCTATGGAATACAATTAAGTTGTAAAACTTAACCATTTGTTTACATAGACCATAAAATAAATCAGCTAGTATTTACAGACTTACAAACATGGTAAACGAAATGGTAACCATTAATCTAAACTCTTAAAGTTTTCCTCATCGAAATATGAACAAGCATTCTCAACGGAAATACTCTAGGAAAAAAGATATTTAATATGTTCGAAACAGTATGTTGTGTCCAATACCAAAACATCAAAAAAATGTAGTTTTGCTTATCACAACTATGTGTCCAGTCTTTTTCCCAACCAGTTTGGTCTGTAAAACCAATGTGACGAGCGCAATATAGTGTTCAATACAACAAAAAAATAGTTTTTGTCTATCACAATATAACCAAACTTCGGAGCATGATAACCTATGTACTTGAAAATCAATAGGCGATATATATCAAGTTCTTAGACCGAGATAACGTGCGTACGAAAAACGAATGTTTCAATACTATAAACGATCTTGACAATACTATAAATTCTTGCAATGATTTTGTAAAAACTAGCATGAATAGAAATATGCCTTTCATTTTTACGTTTTATCAAACGAAATTGATGCATAAATCAAGACTTTGATATATCTTGGTCCAAATTCACGTAGTCCCCGCAAATTCAATTCTTGGGTATCGATTAACGCGTTTTCATTGGTGCTTAAATAACTATTTTGACAAATTTTAGTCGAGATGCACGTGTTCACCGAGAATGCATAAAATCAACTTCTTGCGATTCAAAGTAATGTGTTTGGACGTTTTCCCCATCAAATTTATTCATAAATAACGAGTTTGACATCGATTGGTCAAAATGCACGTAATCACAAAAATGCACAAAATTCACTTCTTGGGCATAAAGCTAACGTGCTTGGACGTGTTTCCAAAGAAATTGGTGCATAAATTACGATTTTGACATCTCTTATCCAATATTCATGGGGTGACGGAAAATGTATTGAAATAACGTCTTAGGCAACGGTACAAGGCTTAGTGGTCTTTCCAACAAAATTGCTACATCCATGTGCTTAAAGGAAATGCATTCAATCCACTTATTGGGCAACAATACAATACTTAGGGGCGTTTTCTCAACGAAATTGGTGCAAAAATAGCGATTTTCACATCGCTTAGCTAAGATGCATGTGGGCGCGAAAAATGCATTAAATTTACTTATTGGCCATCGACGCAATGCTTTGGGATCTTTTCCCAACGTAATTGATCCATAAAGAACGAATTCATCTATTGGCCAAAATCTAAATGGTCACGGAAGATGCATAAAATGGACTTATTGGCCTACAATGAATTTTTTGGGATCTATTCCCAATGAAAGTGGTGCATAAATAAAGATTTGGACATTTATTGGTCAAAATACATATGGTTACGGAAAATGCATAAACTTCACTTATTCTATATCGTTTCCCCAAAGAAATTGGTGTATAAATTAGGATTTTGATATCTCTTAGCCAATATTCATAGGGTCTCAGAAAATTTATTAAAATAACGTATTAGACAACGATACAATGCTTAGGGTGGTTTTTCCAACAAAATTGCTACATAAATAAGGATTTTGACATCTCGTGGTGAAAATCCACGTGTTCAAAGAAAATGCCCTTATGCGATGCAATACTACGTAATGTTTTTCCAACGAAATTGGTGCAAAAATAGCGATTTTCACATCGCTTAGCTAAGATGCATGTGGTCGCGTAAAATGCATTAAATTTACTTATTGGACATCGATGCTTTGAGACCCTTTCCCAATGTAGTTGGTGCATAAAGAACGAATTTGACATATATTGGCCAAAATCTAAATAGTCACGGAGAATGCATAAATAACAATTTAGACATCTAATGGACATATGGCCACGGAAAATGCAAAATCTTTACTTATTCGACATCTAGCCGAAACGTTGGGACGTTTCCCCAAAAAAATTGGTCTATAAATTACGATTTTGTCTTCTCTTGGTGAAAATACACATGGTCACTGAAAATCCAAGAATTTCACACGTTGGGAATCGAATTAACGCATTTAGCTACATAATGCTTTCTAACAACATAAAACTTGTAAGTGTAGTTTTTCTTATCACAACAATAAGACCAAATTTTGTGTTGGTTTTAATGTGTAGTAACTAATTCAAAGTACCATATCTTGACATCTTAAGCCTTTCGGCATTAATTAAAAGGACAAACAAGGTACCGCTAGTATTAAAGTTTTCTCAATAAATAGTTGTATATGAAAGCTAATATATAATTCAATCCACTGAGAGATTAAAAATTACATATTATCATACACTAAATAATGGTAAAATGTGTTAATATTTACAATATTTTCCACAAATCCAAAAAAAATCATATATATATATATATATATATATATATATATATATATATATATATATATATATGAGTGTAAAATGATAAATAATTGTGGTAACAACATATTAAGGTAATAAGGCTCCTTGATAAACTTCAATTCTGTATTTAAGGTGTCTGTTAACAGTAAGACTTTAAGATCTACTTGTTCGTTCATTAAATGAATTATAATGAACTAATAAATGTTTGTCATAATTTGATTCGTCGTATGTTTATGTTTGTAACATCTAATCTATTATTTGTGTCTAATATCAAAGTTCGTAAGTCTTTGTCCAGTATAAACAGAACTACCAGGATGTACAGTTTAATTTATAAACACCTGACTTCAAAACGTCGTCAGTTTTACATAAACATTGAAAACCATTGCTGTTAGTTGTGAACGATACTTTACTTTATCTTCCTTTGTAATAGATGAACTATTTTTCTGATACTATTCCAAAATATGAAATCGGTATGTATTAATTTTCTATTGGGTCTGTGTGAACTGCGTCAATGTTTTTGATGATTTTTATTCTTGTTTTTAAACTAAAATGTCGATTATATATGAAATCTGTTCAGTGGTAATGACTTATGATTTTGGTGATATGAGTCATTTGGCGTTGCAATGTTTATATGAGAGTCTAAAAATATTGGTTTTCTTCAAAGGGTGTGGATCGAATGAAAAATATGTAGACGCGTTGATTGACAACGAACGTCGAGTTAGCACTTCAATCTTGATTTGATTGTGTTTCAGAAAGGGTGTATTTGTTTTGTACCGGCATAATTCGCAGATTTTAAATTTATAAAATAAGTTTATACAATGAACAGACTTATTGATATGTACCGAGATTGCCAAATACTATGGGACGCTACTAATATGGAGTGTAGAAATAAAAATAAAAGGCATGATAAGTTGATGGAAATAACGGTGTCCTTGGCAATAGATAAGGCAGATGTGGAAAAGATTCGCAGAAGATAGGGAGTGGAGCCGAAGAAACGTATGTAAGCAACTGGTTTGTTTACCAGAATATGCTGTTTCTGCGGATAAAAATAAGCCAAGAACAACGGTGGATACAGAGGTATTAGAGGTAAGATACATCATAATAAAACTTTTATCCTTTTATCCGTATTCACCTATCAAAAATTTCTTAACATGTCGGTTCCTTCTATATTACACACAGGTAAATAAGATCACGATAACTGATAGTTTCTGATGTTCTTGTAGGTCTAGTTATGCTTTATTTATGTATTACTGACTGGGAAGCCGAGAAATAGTCCAAGAGGCCGTGTGTAAGTATAAATTACGTTCAAATAAATAAAAATCGCATTTGCTTTTTAAAGTTTCATTATTTAATAAAATAGACCGGTCAGATTTAGTACTTTTTATTTTTACTTTATAGAATGAACCGGTCAGCTTTTCAATTTTTTTTTATTTTTAAAATAAACCAGTCAGCCTGGTGCGTAATTTAATTGTGGGTGTGCTTAAAAATGTGTGTAACTGTACTATGCTTGAAAATAGTTTTATTTTGAAGTTTTTACATTAACGTTAAATCATTTTTTTACACGCTGTATTGAAAATCTAACTCACCTTGCGGCGAGCAAAAATAGTAATGTATCTTTGGCGATACTAACCCAAAGTATACGAATTTCCATGTTGAAAGTCAAGTCAGTTAACCTGCCGTGCACGTACGCGCTCCTCGCTTCAAAGTCAAGGAAAAATAGCTAGGCTGATACTAAATCTAATTTTGTCCAAGCACTTCTTAGAATTTTGTTGAGTCAAGGTCACGTGTTAATTCCCAGAAGTTATTACAATTCTTAGAAATCAATTTTCAAAGTCACCTGCAGGGGTATCGTACTACAGTTCAGACAGATTGTTGTCTATTCTAAAAGGTAAAAGGTAGGTCAAGGTTAATGGTTCTTGTATTGGCTAAATGCTCTTCAAGGTCAAATTCTTGGAAATAGCAAAATAAATGTTCAATGTCAGATTCCGTTTTCTTAAATCAAGAGGAAGGTCAGATTGTAAGCCCATTTGCTTACAATAATTAAAATTGTTTATTTTAATTTGCCCCCAACTAGCTTATTCGTGTCTGTTTCAACCAGACGGGTGTTCGTAAATACTAAGTATTTAGGCTTACCTTGAATAATTAGACTAAAATGGTTTAAACGTATATTCTCCTATAACGGATATAAAACTAAATAACTTATTACTAAAAATTTCTCAACTTAGCATAAATTAAAATCCTAATGAACTGGGGCTCCGGCTGCGTGGCTTTCTGGACATATAAGTTAAGGGTATTTGACTATAGCCGGATTATGAGCGAATTAGGACGAAAATAGACCCTTTAAATTATCCAGAAAAATTCTATTACAGTCCTGACTAACGGAAGCTGGAATAGGTCGCCAGTAGAATACGTTATCGTTCTTACATAAATTATTAAGTCAATGACCGGCGTGCGTTCACATGTAGGTCATGGAAGAAAATCGATATTACTAGCCTCGGAACACGGCGGAAGGCAGGTAATCACCAGTAGCTGGTGGTCAGGCGGTTTCAGGATAATCGTAAGCGGTGGTCGGCAGGCGACGTACACGACGGTTCAGGCTAAGCGCGCGTGAACTAGATCGGGATCTTCCTATTTTCTGGGTTATCGTAATAAGCGATCAGGATTCTGGTCAGGCTTTTCAGGATTTATCGCAGTACGCGATCAGGTTGTTGGTCAGGATTCTGGGTTCCCTTAAATAACGCGATTAAGGGCAGCAAGCGCGCGGTCAGGATGTCCTTTATTCGGTATCGTCGGCGGAACGGATCGACGCACAGGTCAGGTAGTGACGGTGGAACGGATATACAAGCAAGCGGTCGGTGCAACAGCCCAACGCACAAGCATGAGATTATGGACCGGATCGCGCACGAGAAGCAAGCGGTCGCGGCAATGGCCCAACGCACAAGCATCTGGTTGGCACTCCTGGTCACGGCAACGGCTCGACGCACAAGCTTATTTCTTGTAACGCGTCTCCCGGTTTTATAGAGGATCCGCGGTAGTTAGGGACGGATTCTGTGCAGGGATGCCAATGCGGTGATTGGTGGAGGCGACTCTGACGTAAAAACATTCGATGTTTTTTTGAAATCTACGTCGGAGGGGATTCAAATAATTATTTGTGGTGCAATATCGCGCAATCTTTTGCAATTTGTTTTAATATTATGAAAGTTTACATAACTGGATTACTTCAGGGCAATTAACAACTAATTAATAAGAAAAATTTTGGTAAAGGCTGCTGAGTCTTTACAAGCTAGGGGCTAATCTTCAATCCTATGAATTTTATCCAATTTTTTATAAATAGATTTTTAAAACTTGCAACGTTATCGGGTTAACTAAATCTTGAATAATTTTTAAATTATGCTTTTAAAATACGTACAAGGCCAATTATAGGTTTAGAGACAATCTTGTCAGGAACAGTAATAAAATGTTAGTAACTCAAATAGGTGACCATCACCGACTAGGTCAATGAAGTTTAACGTGGAAGTTTTTCAAGCACAAATTTCAAAATTTTAACAGAGCTAAGGTCAATTTGAGGTTATTGATGTGGTGATGTCAGTAAACTTTGGTCTTGAAAGATGTTTAGACCAGCTTCATTAATCTTAAAACTGATTAATGTCAGCCAGGTCCAACGTCCAGTTCTATTTTGTCCCAATTAGCATTCAATGAGATTCTTAAAATTCGTGACGTTATAAGGTTAACTTGGTTTTATAAAATTATCTTGAATCATGTTTAAGCACAATAACTTCAAAATATGGCCAAGGCCAATAATTATAGGTTAGAGATAAACTTGACAAAAGTAGGATAAGGCTAATTTAGTGACCAAATATCCTTGAAGGAGTTTGGACGTAAAAGTTTAGGAACTCAAGTAAGTGATGGTTTACTACCGGTTAACAATCCAGTCAATGAGCATTTAACATAAAAAATATTTCAAGGTCAAATTCAAATTTCAATTGAAAACTATTGACTTGGGGAGCTAAATGACTTCTATCTTGAAAAACGTTTAGGTCAGACTTATCCGATCTTATCGGATCTTATTCGAACTTATCCGATCTTTTCCGATCCTACCCGATCTTATTCACTCTTACTCTTCAAGGTCACGTTGTTCTAGCAATTCTTAGAATCAAAGTTCTGGTTTAATTGAGCCAAGGCCATGTAAGGGTATCCCGATGTTATCCGATCTTATTCGTTCTTATCCGACCCAAACATAATTTCATTCATAATTCCATCATAAACGTGTGTGCGTGTGTGCGTTCGTGTGTGCGTGCGTGGGTGCGTGCGTGGGTGCGTGGATGCGTGCGTACGTGCGTGCGTGAGTGCGTGGGTGCGTGAGTGTGTGTTTGCGCGCGCACACGCGTGTGTGTGTGATTCTTTGATGAGAGAAAGAGAGTGCTCTATGCTGTTGAGTTAAGGTCGAATATGTAGCTATGAGGATACTAAATCAAAGTAGATGAATTTTGTATTGAAGGTCAAATCAGTTAGTCAGCCGTAGATGTGCGCACTACTCATTAATCATGTAGGTCGATTCTGACCCATACGATAATTGCAGTAAGTGTGTGAGAGAGAAAAACGGTGCGTGTGTGAGATAGTGCGCTGGTTCTGATCCACTGTTCTATGTGGTTGAGTCAAGGTTGAAAAATCTAAAACTTGTGTATGTGTATCATATTACAATTCTTAGAAATCAACTTGTATTCAATTCAACTTGTATAAACCGCAGTGAGCTGTGTGCTGAGATCAGTCAGTTAGCAAATATGGAGTTAGCAGTGTTAAACCAAAGCACCTATTGCAAACCCTTTAAAAATGTGTGTGGCCTCAAGCTATCGAAAAATTATAACGTTATGGATGTGGGAGTACTTAATAATAAGTACGGTGTAAATAAAGTTATGGAATCGGACGATTTTAAATGAGTATTTTAAAAAGAAACTCGATGGAGGAATTTAAATCGCTGTCAAACACGAATGATATATTCATAAGTAGTTTTGGTGTAGTCGAAAAAACAACAAACATAACATTGTGTTTTTAATAGTGTTCCCGCCCATTGCTTTAATTAGAATCATTTCCTACATAGTGGTTAGTCGTAGAGCAATTGCAAGCAAGTAAAGTCATGCAAGCAGCAATAGAATCATTTCTGGAACGACCAAAACTCAGAAGTTCACCGTTATATATGGATACCCTACATAATTGCAGTAATTTGTGCAGTTGGTGTTGTCAAAATAATGATGGTAGTAGTAGTAAAGAGAAACAGTTTGAATGTTAAACTTCTTCTTCGCCTAACACTAACTGGTCATCATCATTTCTAGATAAGGATGAAGTGTATAAACAAGCAGATAATGAATACTTAATCGATTGTGTTTATTATAAATTATCGAACGATACTCATCATGCAAAACATATTGAAATTGGACACAGTACCTTGCACCAGTTGTGCGATCAAAGTAATAATGTGGTATGAGAAATGAAGCAGTGGAATGAACTTCTACGATGGCATTTATATGTAGAATTACAATTTTTCCGATCCCACGAAATTGAAGACAAAATTGATTGGTCAAATGTAAACGAAGAATATATAATCTATGATCAGCATTATGAATCTCTATCTAGCAATTTTGTTATTTATTACAATTGTGAATTTATTAAAGAACATAACAGAATGTTGAAAACTGTGATGATAGAAAACTACAACTGCTGCTCTTGCACATTCAATGCTCATAATGTAGAAGAACTATTCAATTTAAAGGATATAGCAAGCTATAGACTGGAATTACTTGAATCTTACAATCTGGGATGTTTTTATGAAAAATTCATACAACAACTTGTTGACTACAGTCGTTTTCGTGCTCAGGAATGCTATGGTAGTAATGATGATGATATTTATACAGACATTGAAGGTGCTATAAATGCTAAGTATAATATTAATTTACATAGCACTGTATGCCTAATGGAGATATTGTATTATAGTGCTGCTTATCTAATGTATAGCATTTACTAAATAAATATATATTAATAACTATGATTTGTTTTTGTATGATCTCAATTTAGGTATAAACACCTGCTTCCTACTTCAGTAGGAAGCTGGTGGTATATGTGTGTATGTATAATAATAATGAATAAAAGGGTTTAATTTTGATAGTTATAGTACAAATAGTGAGTGTTGTTGATTATGATAATGATGAAAATATTAAACAGCAGAGAAAACAGGATCTGTTTTCCAAAAACGTGGTTTGTTTCCCAAAAACAGGTATATCTGTTCCTCAAATATAGATATCCGTTTCCCGAAAACTGGTATATGGTTCACAACACAGGTATCCGTTTCCCAGCATTCGAACTTATCCGATCTTTTCCAATCTTATTCGATCTTATATAATCTTATACGATCTAACCCGATCTTAACATTGCTAACACAAAAAAAAACTATATGTATATTTCCAACGATATAGTAGAATTAAATATTTATGCTTTAAATAATTAAAATTTGTAAAACTTTATGGGGAATGGAAATGGGAAAAATAGTTGAAGCTGCTATAATTACTGCGGGTATCATCAGGGGCAATTCTTAGACCAATTCGTGGAAACATTCTTGGAAATAGCAAAATAAATCTTCCTATCTTATCCGATCTTATCCGTATATATCCGATCTTATCCGATATTACTCGACCTTATCCGACCATGTTCGATCTTATCCGATCTTATCCGATATTATCAGAACTTACCCGACCTTATCCGATCTTATCCGATATTATCCGATATTATCCGATCTTATACGATCTTATCCGATATCATCCGATCTTATCCGATCTTATCCGATCTTATCCGATCTTCTCCGATTTTATCCGATCTTATCCTATCTTATCACCGAGCTGGTAGTGTAGTGGTGACGCGATCTGCTTAGCATTCGGGAGGTAATGGGTTCGATTCCCGTTACCGTCTACCTTGTATGAGGTTTTTTTAGGGGGTTTTCCTCATACACATGTAGCGCCATGGTCACTGCGTATATGCACACCATGTGCGGCTACTTAGGCGAATGCCGGGGTAGTATTTTCCCCCTGAGAACCCTAACTCCGTTCCTTCCGATCCTATCCTGACCACACCTATCCTTGATCCCACCATGCATGTATACTTAATGTATGTATGTATGCTGGGAATTCATGATTGTGGCTGAAGTTGCTCGGGAAGCTCGAGCAGCCCGCCCTCCCCCTTGGGGAGGGAATGAAATACGTTGCCTTTTCTTTTTTCTTTTTCTTTTTTTCCTATCTTATCCGATATCCTATTTTATCCGATCTTATCCGATCCTATCCGATCTTATCCGAACTTATCCGATATTATACGATCTTATCTGATCTCATCCGAACTTATCGGATCGTATGTGAACTTATCCGATCTTACTCGATCTCATCCGATCTTATCCGATCCTACCCGATCTTATCCGATCGTACCCGATCCTATCCCACCTTACCTGATCTCACCCGATCTTACTCGATCTTAGCATTGTTCACACAAAAGTTATATGTATATTTCCAATGATACAGTAGAATTAAATATTTATGCTTTAACTCATTACAGTTTGTAATACTTTATAGAAAACGGAAATGGGAAAAATGGTTGAAGCTCCTATGATTACTATTGAATTATTCATAGCTACTTAGCCCCTCGGGATTCAAAGACGCTACACAGAGCTCCGATGTTAATCGTTAATAGCTTTGTCTATCTTGGCAACTTGATGTCCTGCATTATTATACAGCCCCCGGTTTAGCATTTGATGCTATGCTTAAAATTACACAAGTAAAGTTAGAACTATTTACAGACATTGACATGCTACTGTTTATTGAAAGAGGAATTAGAGGTAGTTATCTCAATGTTCAAATCAGTGTGCTAAGGGTAACAATAAAACAACATGTGTAATTATTATCTACTTTACGCGGGTACCGGACATTTATTTATAGCACTCGCTTTCTGAAAATCAGCATTAAACTTAGGTAAAAGTACAATTTAGACAATCAATAGTTTCAATTTTATGAATGTAAATTGTTTCGCTTTCTCTCTATCTTAAAAGATACAATTTAGTAACAGTATAGTCTATCATGAATTAAAACAACTGCACTTAAAAACTGCTTCGCGAGATTGAGTTATATGCAATAGTGGCGCGAGTGAATGGTTCACCTTTGGGAATAACTTGAGGATTATTATTTATCTGAAAGGTGTTTTAATTTTCTTGGATTTAATTGCACTGATAGGGGTGGATCAATTATTCTTTTGTTTATTAAAGTTTAATAAAATATTACATCGGTTGAAGAGGTAAGTCATTCTTATGGCTTACCCAAATGTACAGAGCAGGCGACTGCGTTTCGTCAGTGGCGCTCGGTTCATAGAAACATTCGATTCCTTAATGTTCCCTAGGGAACCTATCAGAATTTCCTCTGGAAAGCCGTCACTTGGCGGTAGACCTACCCATGCTCCGAACTATTAACCTTGGGCCTCTGTGTAGCGTCTTTAAATCTTGAGGGGTTTAATAGCTATAAACAATTCAACAGTAATTATAACGATCGGATAACATCGGATGAGGTCGGATAAGATCGGGCAAGTTCGGACAAGTTCGGATAAGATTGGATAAGGTTGGATAATATCGGGTAATATGGGATAAGTTCAGATAATATCGGATAAGACCTGATAACGCCGGATAAGATCGGCTATGATCGAATAAGATCGGATATGATCAGATTAGATAGGAATACTTATTTTGCTATTTCCAAGAATTTGACCTTGAAGAGCATTTAACCAATAACATTCATTCTTCATGTTTCCACGAACTGTTTACATTTCTAAGAATTGCCCCTGCTGATAAACGCAGTAACTATAGGAGCTTCAACTGTTTTTTCTCATTTCCATTTCCTATACAGTTTTACAAATTTTAATGAATTAAAACATAAATATTAAATTCTACTATATCATTGCAAACATACATATAATTTTTTCGTGTAAATAATGCTAATATCGGGTAAGATCGAATAAGATTGGATAAGATCGGATAAGTTCGAATGCTGGAAAACGGATACCTATGTTGCGAAACAGATACCAGTTTTCGGGAAACGGGTACCTATATTTGAGAAACAGATACCTGTTTTTGGCAAACTGACCCCGTTTTTGGGAAACAGATCTTGTTTTCTTTGCTGTTTAATATTTTCATCATCATATACGCACATATATAAAACATGTTACTTATTTTTGAAAGCGTTGCTAGATTTACATTATCACTAAATTTCACACGTAACACTGCTTCATTATTCGCATGCGAACAACTCGATATCTACTTTAATTTATGCAGCCTCCATTTTCCAATTAATCATTTATATTGCAACTTTATTTGTACTTCACACAAGTATATATCTGCACTACATACGCATGCTTTATGATTTTGCATTATTAACTCGAAGCTGATTCATTTCTATATTCACTTCATACAACTCTATATCTACTTTTAATTTTTTTATTTTCTTTAGTGCTTCATCAAGCCTCTTTTTTCTCTCATCTACGCTCTATACTTTTGATTTAATTTCTCTTCGTACTACTACTTTCATCATTTCTGCTAAAATAAATCACCCTCAAGCAAGCCCTTTATTATAAACCGACATCCTTGAAATCACTAACCTTGAAAATATTTCTAAGAATTGTAATGTGATACACAAGCTAATTCGTAAGATTGGATAAGGTCGGATAAAAACGAGTAATATCGGGTAAGATCCGATAAGATCGGATAAGACCGCATAAGATTGGATAAGATAGGAATTTTTATTTTACTATTTGCAAGAGTGAAATTCGTATACTGTGGATCAGAACCAAATCGGAAGAAAGTCATTCAGCTAGCTTGATCAGCCTTATGTAGGATCCAGCGTCTGGTCAGCTGAATGATCTGCGGAACGGATATATGTATTTGAGAAACAGATACCTACATGGGGGAAAGGTTAGCTGTATTTGGGGAACGGATCCAGTTCTTGGGGAAACTACCTCGCTCAGATCCTGGTTAGGACAGTAGTAATATGTAGTACCTACTTATACGTATAATATAAACCTAATGAATAACCACCTAGACGTTTACCTATGTCAAAATGTAAAAATCCAGCTTCATTAGAGCTGCTCCCGATGGATCCGCTTGATGGAAGATAAGATCAGTTCTTGGACGAATGATAGGTTGCTGTCTCACACTTACAGTATTGTCATGTCTCAAGGTCATGTGAAGTTGTCTGGTTTAGCAAGAGAGTATTATAACAACCCCGTAATTTTTCCTGTTTCCACGAACTGATTTGATTTCTAAGGATTAATTTACCTTGAAGAGCTTGGTTCAATGTAGCTAATACCTAAATCATTTACCTTTTTTTTTCTTTAATATCATATCCTTATTATTATTATTATTATACACTGTACCAAAAGGGGGTTTACCGAACAGGTACCCGTTTACCTTGTACAGATAGTGTAACTTTGTGTCAGGTAAATGCAATTCAAACGGGAGTTTATTGATTGGAGTATTCACTAAACCACCACCACCACCTGCTTCCTACTTCGATAGATAAAGCAGGGTGTTCATACCTAAATTGAGATCATACAAAAACAAATTATAGTTATTAATATACATTTACTTAGTAAATGCTATACATTAGATAAGCAGGCCGATAATACAATATCTCCATTAGTCATACACTGTTATGTGAATTAATATTATACTTAGCATTTATAACATTTGTAAACACCCTGTAAATAAGATGAAATGGTACCCTTTGTGTACAACTACATATCCTATAAAGATTCATTTAGAAGATAAAATGAGCTACATACATAAAGACAAAATTTGTATCGATTGGGGCTTGAACCTTGATGGCGCAGTTGGTTAGCGCGGTACTCTAGCAAAGTACAGGTCGTAGGTTCAAATACTACTCGAGGTAAACTTTTTATTTATGTATTTAATAAAATTAATATTAATTTTTATCACTATGTGTAAGTGCCCAAATAGTTAAAACGGTTTCTATTAAAATAGGATGTAGTGGCTTAGAGAAAACAAAAGAGGAAGGGTAAATAAAGATTCTAAACTGGGTGAAACAGTTAAATTATCAGTAAATTCTTTTGAGACCATAGAAAGTCACTACTGCAGAAGGTAAAGTAAACGATTATACTTACCCCCCACCCTTAATGTTTCAAAAATGATACACCGCATCACAAAACAATTAATTTGACAGAAGGGACGGAAAATAATTCAATGTAATATTGACAATACAGATTTAAAACAACTTTATTTTGAGAAAATCCCACTAACCAAGAAGAAGTATGAACACCTACCTATTTTCTACATTTTAAGTGAATTTTTCTTGCGCGGATTTTATTGTAAACCTAAGAGAATTATTATGGAACCGATTTTTAATTTTTAATAATTTTTATAGTTTGTTATTTTTCGTAGAATTTTGTATTCCTTGTAAATTTGGGGCAAAAGTATGTACTTTTAGTTTATTTTGTTAATGTCTAAGAATTTTCAATAAACAGTTTTTGCATTTTTGGCGTCACCATAACTTTTTGAATTCTTGTATTATCACAAATAGTGGGACTTAGGATACTAGTATTTAAACATATCAGCCTAAGTTCATAAGTCTGACATAGAATACCTTTATGAAAACTGTTCTAGTAGCCTATGTCCAGTATTTTTTGTTTAAAAAGGAAAAACATTTAACAGTTTAGGACTTCCATTAAAGAAAGCTTTTCGTAATTCTAAACTCAAATTTAAAAATAAATTAATCAATAAACAAAGTTTACTTGCAAAAAAAAAAAACGTTCTCCTGTAAAATTTGGTTTTTGTGACACATACAATAGTTCTGCATTTAAGCGACGATATATCTAAATATATATATATATATATATATATATATATATATATATATATATATATATATATATATATATATAGCGTATTGTCAGGTAGAAGTTACTGTACTTGCCGATAGTGATATGGGTGCAACTGCTGTTCAAGCAGAACTCTTAAAACAGTTTGACGGGAAATGTTCATTCTTAATCCTAACTTACGTGTACTTATCGTGGGATCGTTCATTACCGTGTCTAAAATTTATTGTTCAACGCAAACGGTTCTTCTACCTCTACGACGACCAGCATCAGTGTTTCTTTTCCGAAGAGAACCGGTTTCTCTCAATGGTCGTTCAGTACTTAAAAAGGTTTTGGCGTTGTGATACTTCTAATCGGAAACTTTTCTCTATAACGTCTTACAGCGGCAGCAACATTACCCGAACATTCTCCCAACACCAAAAGTATGTTTGTCAATTCAGAATTTGAATAGTTTACCATATTCAGGACATAAATATGAAAAACTTTATAAAAACGACGTGTTTAACAAATTTAACCTTAGAATATGCTACAAATGTCATTAAAATAGTTCAATTGTTATTAGACGTCACTTAGATTTCGTAGAATATTTGATTTTAAAGCTTCTATTCCTAAGCCTACTTCACTTATTAACGGACTTGGTTACGATTACATAAAAATGCACTTTTACTTCTACTTTAAACTACTCGAAAATGGTAATAATTATCGAAGTGCCACAAGAGTACCTTTTTTGCGTAGAATAGTCTGGAGAATCATTTTTTAAAGAATTTTGTTTAAATAATTATAAATTAAAAAAAATAACTCATACGTACCACCCAAAACTATCCCTTAATCGTAAGGAATGGAATAACTGTTAACATAAATTTAATTATTCTAATGTCATACACTCACCCCTAAAATATGAACCAGTTATTCGAAAGCATCTGGACGATATTAAAAAAATGGTTTTCATTTCACCCCTCCACAGGGTTGTATCTCCCATATATATATATATATATATATATATATATATATATATATATATATAATACTATATATATATATATATATATATATAGTGTCCAGAAAAGTGTGGTCAAAACTCCTAGGACGTATAGAGGGGCTTAAAATAACCCTAGTTTTTATTTGAATTTTTTCCTATCTGTATTTGTTATGGAGTTATCGGCCTTCAAAGTCAGAAGTTAAAAATTGAATTTCAGTGATAATTTTTAAACCACTTCTTTCATTACCATGAAATTTAGACACCCTGACTATTTCATAGAAAGCCATTTTTTAAAACTTAACTGGAATTCATTGTACCTTTATTGTACAGGTAAAGTCAAAATTAAGTTTCGAACGGTTTCGAAAATACTATTTTATTTAAAACGTAAATTCTACACAAAAAAAACATTGTGTAATTTTTTAAGTGACGTTTCTCTGTTGCTATGGAAATGATTGTCATTGTTGATTGTTGATGTAGATCGGTTAATAAAAACTGAAAAAAGTTAATACCGTTAAAGCTGTAGTAGATATATGGAGGCATTTACTAATGAGGAGTGTGCAGACATGCATTTAATGTATTGTTTGTAAGAAGGAAATGCTTCTTTAGCAGTTCGACTTTATGCCAATCGCTTTCCTAATAGGAGGCTCCCAAATCGTAGAACTTTTATAAGACTTCATAGGAATCTACGAGAAACAGGTACTTGATGAAATTAAGCTCTATCACAATTAAATCTGCCTTACCTTACAATGTACTTCGCAGCATCATTTAAAACCAAGCACCATAATGGAAGGCCTAGGCAAGTGCGAACCGTTCGTGCTGAGGAACGGGTACATGAAATAGTGGAAGCAGATCCTACAAAAAGCACTAGACGTATTACTATGGAAACGAATATTTCAAAATCTACAGTTCACAACATCCTGCGAGAGCAATTATCATACCCTTATCATCCGAAAAAAGTGCACGCAATGTCTGAAACGGATTACCTTCCTCGCGTAGCATTTTCGAGGTATTTTTTGGAAAAACCAGAACAAACACCTGAATTTAATAGCAAGGTACTTTTTGCTGATGAATCCGGGTTCAGACGGGATGGAATTATTAATTCTCATAATTTGAATATCTGGAGCGATGAGAATACACACGCCATCATACAAACAAAACATCAAAACAGGTTTTTAATAAACACGTAGATGGTAATAATTAATACCGACTTAGTAGGCTCGTATGTAATTGATGGAACGTTGACAGGAGCAAAATATCGCAATTTTTTAGAAGAACATCTAAATTTGTTCCTGGAAGATGTGAACACTAGATACGGCATGTGGTTTATGCATGATGGTGCGCCCCCACTTTAGCAGAAATGCGAGAGAATATCTAAATAACGCATTTCCAGAGCAATGGATAGGCCGAGGCGGTCCCGTCTCATGGCCACCTCGGTCTCCCGACCTTAATCCTTTAGATCTTTTCTTGTGGGGCCACCTGAAAGGATTGGTATATTCAACACCTGTTAATAGCAGAGAAGAACTTTTAGGCAGGGTATTACAAATGATCCAAACATGCTGTTTCGAGTACAGTAGCATACCTTAAGAAATTTTAGAAAATGTGTAATGAATCGAGGTGCTCATATTGAACAATTTTCTTAGACATTTAGTGCAATCCCAGTTATGTTTCGTTGCTTTACTTTTATTGTGCTGTTTATAATAATGTTGAAGACATTAGTTAGCCGCTTTGCGATAAGTATACCTAACTCAAAAATGCAAGTGTTCAGGAGAAGAAGTTTACTATTTCAATATTTTTTCGTATTCATTTTCAAATTCTAATGAACTTAGCAGAATGATAGTACATTTTTTTGTTTAACTTAATTCGCAATTTACATGGATTCACTAAAATGCATTTTTCTCGAAAACGGTAAGAGATATCGATATCGCACAAGAGTACATTTTTTTGTTGCTAAATGATAGCGGAATGAAACTACTATAGTAAAATTCCAAAATTGTCAAAACTGTCAAAAATTGTGTTCATTTAGGATCTTAATTTTGGCTTTACCTGTACAATAAAGGTACAATCAATTCCAGTTAGGTGTCTTCTGACTTTGAAGGCCGATAACTCCATAAAGAAGACAGATAGAAAAAAAATTCAAATGAAGACTAGGGTTATTTTGAGCCCCTCTATACGTCCTAACAGTTTTGATCACACCTTTCTGGACATCCTCTACATATATATATATATATATATATATATATATATATATATATATAGGGAGATCCAACCTGTAGAGGGTTTTGTATTTCACACATAGTATTTGTTTTAAATCTAAAATTTGACAGTTGAGGCTGGCTGTCGCAAATACTAAACTTATAAACCCTTTAAATTCTGCACTAAGAAAATAGAAAATACCTACCTGTTTTGTCCATTTTTTACGATTTTATTAATTCAAAAAAACTTAGTTTTACTTATTTATTTATCCCTAGAGTAGGTACAAGTTTTATCTATAACGTTTCCTCCGTAAGTTCAGAATATTACTTAATCTGACAATATTTTCAGATCTTGCTTTTGTGGCTAGGGTTTGTGTCCTTAATTGAATTCCATGGTGCTTCCATACGAAATGTGTTTTTTATATCGCAAAATGGGATTCGTTACAAAGTGTTGCGCTTCTCAATGTAAGACTCATGTATTTGTTAGTCGCTATGTGCATTTAAATTATCCAATAATAAAATTATTGAGGGCATTACATCTCAAGTGGATGCAATTTGTCAACATGTGCCTCTAAGGGGGATATATGTGGACAAATCAATATACATTTCCAGTTTTTTGTAGCAGGACTTTAATAGTCGACGGAGCTTTTAAAATTAAGACAAAAGGTTCATATAAACATAGGTTGCCAAACGCTTAGGGTTTCAAAGTTTTAATTTGTTTTCAGTTCTTTCAATTTATCTTCAAAACTATTTAAAATAATAAATCCAAATTTAGTACACATATTACACTCCTTAAACTCAATACTAAGAGTAGTTTCACGTTTATCAATATCTACAGGGTAGTACATTTCCTGGGGTGGTACAACCTTTATCCCCCCGAACTTTTTCATGCGACGCCTCTAACTCTTAAAAACCAAATATTTAGATTGCCCATTTAATTTAGGAACTTTTTTGTCTTCTGCATTTTTTCAAAAAATGCATAGTTTTGGAGGTAAATTAGCTGTAATCCATGAACAGCTTCCAAATGGTAAGTAAAGAACGGCTGATGCTCCCGCAAAAAATAGTGTGCATGAAAAGAACAATAAAAAAAAATCAAATTATGTCAATTCTCACGTTTTTTTTTGTCTCTTAATAAAAAATAGTAGTCCACTGACGTTTTCCTAACTTTTCAGTTGAATTAAATAAAGGAAAATAAAAGTAAAACAACAAAATAAATATTAAAAAAATTCGTATTTACTGGAAAAAATTGGAAAGAATTACTATTTAAGATTTTAACAAGAACGAAACGAACGAAATAAACTTAGTCTGACTCATCAAAAAACCTTTTTATACTTCATGGCCATGCTGCCTCTGAGAGATAACGTTAACCAGGTAGGGTCTTGGGGTGATTTTGCTCAACTTCTATTGTGAGGTAATCGGGCACTGGAAAAAATTATGTATTTCCATCTCTATAACGTTTGTTTTGCGAGAAGTCTTTCTAACAGCTGCAATAAAATCATTGAAGTCATACACCTTCTTTAATTGCTTTAAGCAATTTTCAATCATATGAAGGAGGGAGTCGGCCATCATAAATGAGTGACCTGTATTTAAAAAAGTATTTGATTTCCAAAAGTCTTAATGCTGTCTCGTTAGAATATACAAGGTATATAAGAAAAGTGAAGCGACACCAATTCTTAATTTGGGCGGAACTACTATCTAGCCATAGTATTACGTATTCTACATCACTTAAAACATCAATTACACGTATTTTCTAACTGTAGGTGTACCTAGTTAAATCTTGCCTTTTCTAAATCGGCCGTATCCATCAACTTGTCCTCATCTTTTACAGAGTTGGAACCTTTTTGATACTCTATGTGGGCGTTGTCGTGTTTGTCCTTATGCTCCTTCCAAATTTCGCAATTCTGACAATCGGTGACCAAATTGTCTTTTTTGTGGTCTTCTTGAGCCTCATGCAAGTTGAATCCCTCAAAAGTAAAACATTCTTCATGCCCAAGTTTTACGAACGAAATATTTTCTTATGCCACAACATCTCTATACAAATAATAAGAAAAACTCATCTCAGAATATTTCTCTTTAAAATTGTCATACATTGACCTTATTGTTATGTCACTTGATAAATAAAGTCTTCTAGACGCATGGTCACGTATATAATGTGACACAATTGGGTTAAACGATTTAATATGGTCTATGATCATTTTTCTATCGATTTGTTTTGAAGGACGCGAATTTTTTTGCTCGGTAGTGATGCAACTGAACCTGATTCAATTGCAAGTATTAGGTCTCGTATAATTTTATTATTAGCCTCATAACCCAATATTGCCAAGAGAAATGTTAGCATACTTGTTGTGCAATTCCGTGTTTGTCTGGGAGAAAATATTTTAAAGTTTTCGATCTACGTGAGCAGTGGCCGTCCCCCAACGGTTTTTCATTTTGTTCCTTGTTGAGATACTTGATGGAAAACGAAAGTCTTTCGGTCATGAGTGTTCAATTTCTTCATTGATGCTAAGACGTTTTTTATTATTCATCTTTGCACACACTTTTTTATACATTTATTACTGCATAATAATTGCTTTAGTCCATGGCAATTTAATACTTTATCTAATTTTATTTTCTTCCGTTCTTCCATTGACAGGTCAAACTTTTTCCATTTACACAATTCACTTTTGTTGGTAGGTTTATAATAACGAGCCTTCTTTATTGAAAACTTTTTTTAGATATCTCCCATAATCTCTGTAACAAAATAAATCGTGTTTTTAGAAATTTCAGAAATTATGCTCTGGTCAGAAACTTTGTACAAAATATTCATATGAATGTCCTCTACTAGACAATCAAGACCTTCACTAGTTGATGTAGAGGCATTAACTTGATCATTTAAAAAATCTTTATTAATGTCTTTTTCTGTTGGAGCTCCACAAATAGCGATGTTACTTGAAACTATAATATTACGTTCACTAACTTGAGTTGACGATTTTGACTTTGTTTTAAAAAATTGTGTTTTACGTTTATTAGGAAAATTAAATATTCTTCGTCGACATCACATTTATTACGTCTCTTTTTAATTCAACATTACTTATGAGTACTGATTTTATCTGAGAGGTCTTTGTTCAGAGCCGGCATAACTATTATTTTTTGAGCGCTCCATTCTTCTAACCCTAAACATTGGTTATGAAAAACTAAAATTACCTTAATATAATGTTGATATCAAAACGTTACTGTTTCGTACCTGATTTAACGTCCTTATTTCACATTGGCACGCATTAAAATATAAATTGAAATAAGCTTAGAACACACATTAAAAATTTAGAATGTGACTGACGTTTGAGAAATATTGAGGTTAGAAAGGACCAAAATGGGCGCGACTGTATGAGCAAATTGTCGTATGTGGCGACTTCATTGTAAGATACGATATATTGCTTTAACAAGGTTGGATACGACAATTTCTCTTAACATTAGTGAAACATTTTCAGCGATACATTTTCAAACTTCTGTTTTGTCCCATTCTTAAGCAATTACGACATATGGGCTTCACATACGGATGCATTTGGTTGTAAGCTATCCGCCTATATGTCTATCTGATACAGGAATATAGCAGCTACGACGTTTGGGAGTAACACGGCAGAATAACTCGCTTTAGGAAAATTGTTATAATATACAGGGTAGGTGTCTATCGCGTGGACGGAGGATTGCTCTTTAACTATTAGAGATATCAAAACCAACTTTGGTGTGGTAATACACGATCATTGGACCTACATTCTAAGAATATTTAGATATATACAGGCTGATTGACAAAAATTTGCCAACCCAAACCTGTTTTTTTAAATGGAACACGCTGTATATTTTTGTATTTTTGGGTTCACTGTTACATTTAGAATAAAATTGTAGAAATTTGTGTCTGTATCACTAACCGTTCTGCAGATATCGTCACTTTAGTACCAAAATAGAGTTAACTTTGGAACCACGATGCGAGCGTTGTCAACACGATTTTGTAAATCTGTTTTATACCACCCACTATTAATAATAGTCTACTAACAAACAAACTGGGACATTTTTCGAAAACATGTGATACTATACAGAATGATTAACTTACGCGAAATGTAATTTTTCTCAATTTTTTCAAATGCAACTCCCTGTATATTTTTTTACATTTCGATTCCCCGTGAAAACTAGATACTAATTGATAATAAGTTTCATAGCCCTTTTTGGGATATTGACGCTTTTACGTAAACATATTTTTAAATACAAATTTACTGACAATAGAATTCAACAAAGCAAATCAGGTAGGGTAGCCGCTCGTAATAAAGAGGAACAATTGCATCTATTGTTTCGACGATTGTATAATCATTATTATTATGGTTCCATTAGTTTGTGTGTTTTTGGATTGTCGTTTTGTCAATTTTTGTATGAAATAAATTTTTCCAAAGAAGAAATGGTCCATATGATCTTTGCTTACGGCGAAGCTCAAAGAAATGTTTTGCTGGACATCCTTTTGTAATGTGAACGATACCCAGAGAGAAGACAACCGCGGATAGAATCGTTTATGAAAATTTATAGAAAATCCGAAAATTAGTACCAGAGAGCTAAGTACACACCTATACCTAAATAGAAATAGAGTTCACAGCTTTATTTAAAAAAAAAATTGCATCCTTAACATATCGACCAACATCAGGCAAGTGAAATATATTTATTACATAACTACTAAAGTCAATGAAGAACCCTATTTTGTTAATAACAGTCTATTTACGGATAAGGCAACTTTTCACAATAATGGTAAAACTAATACACATAACTATCATCACTACTCAGATACTAATGTACACATCTTAAGAGTTGTTGATCACCAGCATCGATGGTCAGTTAATAGGTGGGGTGGTATAATCAATTTTAATGTAGTTGGTCCTTTTTTCTCTGATGGGAGTCTTACTGGAGAAAGATATTTACAGTTTTTGGAACATTATTTACCCGAGCTTTGGGAAAATACCGAGGTAGATAATATTTGTACGATGTGGTTTCAACTGGATGGCGCCCCTCCACACTATGCAATCAACGTTAGGCAATATCTCGATAGAAATTATCCGATGAGGTGAATAGGACGACCTGGTGTGCAAAACTGGCCAGCCAGATCACCGGATTTTACGCTACTTGATTTCCTCCTTTGGGGTTACGTTAAAGAAAAAGTTTACAACATCCTCCCACCACAAGCGAAGATATGAAAAATAGAAATAGAGCTGTATGTATTTCAATCCATTTCGCCTCTAATACTGTTGTGAGTGAATCTTTCGTTTACTGAGCGAATTGCAGTGTTTAGCTAGGCGTGGTCAGCATTTTGAACATTTAATTTGAATTTATGGTTTTATTCGTTTATGTTTACTTGTTCAACATATTTGTAGGTGTAGAGAATTATTTTATTGTTTAGTTATTAATCCAGTTTTCCTATCAGTTAAAGAATTTATTTGCCATTCGTATTTTCTTATTTGCTCTGGATTTTGTTTTATTGGATCTTCTGTATGTCATATCTTCAAATAAAGCGTCAATATCCCAAGAAGGGTCCGGATATGAAACCTATTATCAGTTAGTATCTACTTTTCACGGGGAATCGAAATGTGAAAAAATATACAGGGAATTGCATTTGAAAAAACTGAGAAGAATTACATTATGAGTAAGTTAATCACTCTGTATAGTTTTACATGTTTCCGAAAAATGTCCCAGTTTTTTTGTTAGTACACTATTATTTATAGTCGGTTGTATAAATGTACAAAACGTACAAAATCATGGTGACAATGCTCGCATCGTGGTTCCAAAGTTAACTCTATTTTGGTAATAAAGTGACGATATCTGCAGAACGGTTAGTGATACAGATACAAATTTCTATAATTTTATTCTAAATATAACAAGTGAATCCAAAAATGCAAAAATATATAGGGTGTTCCATTAAAAAAACACAGGTTTGGGTTGGAATATTTTTGTCAATCACCCTGTACACCTAAATATTTTTAGAATGTAGGTCCAATGATCGTGTATTATCACACGAAATTTGGTTTTGATATCTCTAATATTTAAGGAGAAATCCTCCACCAACGCAGTAGACACCCTGTATATTTAAGGAAAACAATTAGATCTATATAGGTAGGTATATCGATTATTAATTTTAACAATGTGTAGAATCAGATACATTTATGCATCTTCGTTTGCAGTTAATTTCCATCATTGTCTAATGTCTTGTACTGTTATAATTTATTGTGCATAATTTGCATAATTTACATATCATATCAATGGGAGTAGGCGTATCTTGTTTGTAAACTACAACTGTAAATTATAGATATATTTCTTCAATAGATATAAAAGCACGTAAGATGTATAAATTCAGTTTACAAATTTTCGCAGCAACGCTATAACGAGAAAAAAATACCCTTGATTCTCTAAAATTACATTTCAATTGCACCATTTTGTAAACATTAGCTGAACGAAATATTAATATCGCAGCACACTTCATAAAGTACACCTTCGTAATAGTAATAACTTAATAATATCCTATTTGCATTCTTTTCTTGTATTTAATTTTCTGTGCAGTAAAATTTATTCTATTGTGCCAAATTTAAGGATTACATTAACTAAAATGTACCAATTATAAACATTGTAGAAAACACGACACTACTCCGTTTTAATAAAATATTAAAAAGTATAAACTTACACGTGTAAGGATTTCAAAGTTTAGAATTATATTTTCGTTCATAACTCAGTTTATTTTTGCTATTTATTATGGATTAAGATTTTACGGTTTTTGAAATGAAACATTTAGTTAGGAGATTCCAAAGTTTTAACTCTTTTTTGTGATTTTAGACCTCTGATCAGCTTTTATAGTATGTACCATTATTCCGCATAAAACAAAACTAAAGTATAATGTGCAAAGGCAGATATCAAAAATTTGCATTAATAAATGAGTGAGATTTATACAATTTTAAATTTAAATTATTCCAGTAGCATAACAAAATATATACGTTATATATACAATTTGCATAAGTATTAGTACTGAAAAGCGCAATGTGGATAAAATAATTAATTCCATTGATTACCTATCTTTACTAAATAAAATTTATTATTCCCATTAGCATATAATAGTTATTCATGTAACAACTGTGAAAAGTGAGTGTTTATTGCATGTAACGTCTAATGAACACCTTTTCCACGAGATGCATACAAAATTTGTTGCAAGTTCATGCAGAAAGCAAAAATAAACGGTTTTACTAAGTGATCATAAAAATACTTCATTTACACTGATTTCTGGTGGGATGTCAAAGAAAATTTATACGGTATATATTTACACGTCCAAACCGCTCTAGACGTCGTGCAGGCCTACCGAAGTAAGCGGGTTGCCTAGCCAGTTACAGTAGAAAAAATAGGCGGGGTCGACATGTGGAGTAAAATGAGGTAGTTTCAAACACCTTGCACTTACCATCAATTTACAACTCACAATGCTCAGTCCAGGTGCCACCACAGTCTAAAATTTTTCTAAAATAAAGAGTGTTGAGCGGGATGTTAAATTAATCCCACCCGACTGTGAAAGAGCATGGTAACCTAGTCAGTAGAACCATAACACAACTCAAACTCAATCACACTTCAAAAGAAATTTTGAAAAATTAAAATAAAAAGTCGGTTTAATAGTTTTTATATCAACAAAACACTCGTGTGTTGCCGAAAAATTTAATACGTAACGATCAGTATATGTATTTTCTGAATACTTTATCTTTCAAATAATCGTATTTAAACATCTGTCAATTTGAATGAATAGTAATAATTTAAATCTAGAATTTCCACTTAATAACAATATTCTGCTATCAATGTTTTGTGTTTGATTGACTCTAAAATAGTTTAAAATTATTCAATTATGCAATCGACCTGGATCATTACGCAATTTCAGGTCCATCATTAAGCTCAAAAATATTCAGAGGTCACTTCAATTACCAATAGATGCAAACCGCTATGAAATTTTACACAGGTTAATGCTAAGATTTTTATCTTAGCTGACACAAATAAACCACAAAAGTAAATTAAATAATTGGTATATATTAATCAATTTGCAAATGTTAATAAGCACAAACACGTAGCTTCAAAAAGCACAACAAAAACCAATTCTCCCAAAATCTTATACACTAAACACATAGAAATAGATAAAGCTCGATTATCGTTTTACTTACAGTAAGAAATTAACTAAGCAAGCAAGAATGAACTTAAAAGGTAATCCTACTTTTAGTTTTTAAACAGAACATACAACTATTGGTTACAAATTACGTTAGCTAATCCTCTGTTCGTGATATAGTGAAGTCCATATGGTCTGTTTCCTCTAATCCTTTTTAAATTTGCACCCACACTGGCACAAAACACAGAAAACGGCCGTACTGGCTGCCGCTAAACTCACTAACGAACGCAAATGTCTGTCGTTCACACGCGTGTTTCACATGGTGTCCCGACAACCCATCACACGACATTTCATCACGCGACAACTCATCACGGACATTTCATCCCGGCGACAGTTCATCACTGGGGTACTTCATCACTGCGACATTTCATCACATCCCGATTCATCACTCCGACAATTCATCACATACCATATAATGACATCATTTTCACTATTCCTATGGGATTGAGGGTCTTATATTGATAAGGTGCAAATAAACATAAATGAGTACTATTCAATAATAATATTTATTAAGTTTTTTATTAAATAATAATACATAAAATGGAGAAAAATAAACAAATTAAAACGAATATGACACTGTTTCAAGAAAAATCAATCTATTTTGTGTTTCATAACTATTAAGCATTATGTGTAATCTTGGTTTTAAAGATTTGTACTTATTCTTCATCGGTATGCGTTGTCCAGATATGTGTTGCGGATACTGAGTGTGTGCTAATTTGGTTTCTTTCACCAGGCCGCTAAAGAAGGTCCACATTGAAGGATGTGCACACATAAAAAGTGATTGCAAGCCATTATTCCATCCTTCAACACAATTGGTAGCTCTGGCAAATCCTTCAGCTGCTGTTTCCCGCTGATTCCAGATTTGCTTAGGAAACATAGCTTTTCTCCTTCTTCCTGTACGTAGCTGGCGACCATGAATAAATGTAACTTCAAAATAGGTGAGAAATTCTTCAACATCCTGGTAGCCATCCGAGAAAGTTTCCGACACTTCAATAAATGCATCCTCAACTTCCTCTAACGGGAGCAGTGATAAAGCACATAGCATTTTTGTACGTGTGGCTACGTTATCTGTATTATTTTCATACATATTCTTAAGGCTGAGCCCTCCAACTTTTCCTAAACGGCCCGAGAGAGATGAAAAAACATCCAGATATTGAGCCGTTGTGAATATTGTTTGGAAGGAGTTCATTGCTGCCATCTCGAAATCGGTGAGAATTCTTGTTGGGGCCGCTTCGGGTATTAAATTTTTCAAAGCCATAAACAGCCTTGTGTATATTTCTTGGGATTTCCTGGTAATAATGCTAGAACGCAAGACCACGAAGTACTATGTTCTTGCACGTGAATACTATAAAGTTGGAATAATAACTCTGGAACAACTTTAAAAGTCCCATAAGCTATCGAGCAGGTTTTTTGTTCCAAAAACCTTAACAGGTCGTGTTTGCCGAACATAATTATTCTGTTATTGTCCCTCTGCCAGAATCAAAGAGAATACATGGTGCATACATGTGAGGTATTCCAAACCTCATATCTCTGGGGATAGGCATAGAAGTTCCAGTTTTCCTATTTCTTTGTAAAGCTCGTGCAAGAGTCGGTTTCTTTGGCAGGCATACCTTAACTCCATCTGAGAGATTCTCTGTCACTTCAGACATAGCTCACTTTGGTGGCATACCAGGATGGGCCATCAACTGTTTCATTTCAGCAATGGCTTTGCTGGCCACGGGTTGAAAAAGCGTAATGTCATGTGTGTGATCGTTAGAATGTCGTACAATTCTAGTCCCTCTTGTATGAATAACTGACTTGCATTTTGCAGCTTGATGTTTTATACAGCGCCAATGTGTAACATTAGCAGATGTCAACCAGAGTTTGATATGTTCGTAGGACTGGTACATCAGTGTTTGACCTCCTCGAGATGTTGATCCAAATGAAAAAGTTTCATTTTCCATCTTGATATTTTACACAAGCAACAATTTTTTAAATTACAATAAATACCTATGCTAAAATAAGAATTATATTGAAGAAATTATAGATTTCGGCTTATATTTATATGAAATTTTAATCTTCCCTAATTTACTATCACATAATTATCTAATTACAAATTGAGAAATCCATAAATTAATTCCTGAAAATGTTACTGGCTTATTTACAAACCATCTGGGATTTAAATAATCTTCCTGATTAATTACTTACTAATAATTATAATTTTATAATTTGTTTTAGGGCTTAGATTAATTATTCAATTTGTTGAGTTTGATTTTATTAGGTACGAGGATAATGAAATATTAATGTATACATAATATACTATTATTGTAAAGATAATTATAATTATATTGCGAATTAGCACACACTCAGTATTTGCAACATATATCTGGACAACGCATACCGATGAAGAATAAGTACAAATCTTTAAAACTAAGATTACAAAATATGGTTGACAGTTATGAAACACAAAATAGACTGATTTTTCTTAAAACAGTGTCATATTTGTTTTAATTTGTTTAATACATTATATTTTTCTCCATTTTATTTATTATTATATAAAAAAAAACTTAATAAATATTATTATTAAAGAATACTCATTTATGTTAATTTTCACCTCATAAATATAAGGTCCTCAATCCCATATGAATAGTGAAAATGATGAAATTGTATGGTATGTGATGAATCGGGATGTGATGAAATGTCGCCGGGATGAAATGTCCGTGATGAGTTGTCGCGTGATGAAGTGTCGTGTGATGGGTTGTCGTGGAACCGTTTCACATGGGCTCTTTGCTTTAAATGTCAATGTCAATGATGACCCCTAATCTCTTACTAAATTAGTAAAGTTTCAATTCTGTTACTTAAAGAGTTACTTCGGGCTTTCTTTTATTATTATCTCACGCTCTCTTACTTAACACTGTTAATAAAGTATTTGCTGTTCTATTTTTAAATCTGCTTTTGCACTTTTCAAAACACTATTCCTTTCTTCAACTCACAATTAAACTGTTTTACTTGTAATGTTTATATATATGATCTATCGCCAAGAAGGGTTATTGCGGTCATTTATATATGTACTGCAAAACTGAATTTTTTACAAGTAAAACCAGCAATAAACCATTCTAGGTTCCCTCAAAAAAAAAAAAAAACGCGCGCTATCTACCTTTACTTAAGTTCTAACCGAACGGTTCTCTCTTACACCCTTATTAAACTCTCGCTTTTATACCTTCTGTCCGCCATATTACCAATCTCATCGCGCTAATATCAAAATTAACCCATCATAATCGTGTATGTCGTGCGTCACTTTGCCGACTTGAAATCTGAAACGGACCCAACGCTCCAGAAGATAAGAACACCGAGTTGTAACTGTATTGACTCTGTACATTATCCAGACCACAACTCAACAACTTTCTCTATGAAAACCTCTCACGTAAGCGATCTCTTTTTGCGCACAATATAACCAGCACATTCTAACAACTTTATTATTGAACACGCACTCGATTTTCCATTATTACACCATTATACAAAATTTCTACAAACAAAAATATGCATACATATCCCTTTCTGTACGTTAATACAATTTCAATATCCCAAACTCACTCACTCATAGATCTATATCCATTCCTTTATCTGAATTCTTTCATACAGAGCAGCAATTTGGTAGTCTTACCAGTGCAATCCCAGTGGGAATTTACTCAAACATTATTTTTCATCCAAATTTAATGTCTTCAACGTGAAAATCTTTCACACACACACACACACACACACACACACACACACACACACACACACACACACACAACAAACACACACACACACACACACACACACACACACACACACACACACACACACACACACACACACACACACATCACAATACTAACACACATATATCACACACACACACACACACAAAACACATACACACACACACAACACACACACACATACACACACACACACACACACACAATATACATACACACACACACACACACTAATACAATATAATATATATATATATATATATATATACATACACACATATAAATAATATATAACATACACATATATACACATCAAATACACTACAATACACATACTATATATATATATATATATACTATATATACATATATATATATATATATATATATATATATATATA
>JARFJB010000296.1:2647500-2887500 GCA_036346205.1 Vesta saturnalis | reverse complement strand
AATGTATGATTAATTTTGTTAAAATGTATAAATTATGTAAGGGCGACACTTGGTTCTCAAAATTGGTATAAGAAAGTCCTGCCACATCAGATGGTTATGCAATCTACTTCTTTTAACTATCGAATTAGCTCATTTTACAACGTTTGGCCAAGTTTCGCCAAGATTGGCCATGATGTCTGTGTGTGCGTGTGTGTGCGTGTGTGCGTGTGTGCGTCTGTGCGTGTGTGCGTGTGTGCGTGTGTGCGTGTGTGCGTGTGTGTGTGCTGTGCGTGTGTGCGTGTGTGTGCGTGTATGCGTGTGCGTGTGTGGATTGTGTGCATGTGTGCGTGGTGCGTGTGTGCTGTGTGTGAGGTGCTGTGTGCTGTGTGTGTGTGTGTGTGTGGTGTGTGGTGTGTGCTGTGTGTGTCGTGTGTGTGTGTGTGTGTGTGTGTGTGTGTGTGTGTGGTGTGTGTGTGTGGTGTGTGTGTGGGTGTGGTGTGCTGTGGTGTGGTGTGGGTGTGGTGTGTGTGGGTGTGGGTGTGTGGGTGTGCGTGTGCGTGTGCGTGCGTGCGTGCGTGCGTGTGTGTATGAATGGGGAATTAAATTTTCAGGAATTTTCGAGAAAGTGTTGTCATTTTTATTAATTCATTAATTAATCCGCATGCAATCCTGATTATTTAGAGTATTGATAATTCATTGGACTACATTATCGATCGCGCACGAACAAATTGCAATCAGAAACGTATAAATATCAACCAGCCCGTTGTAAATAATTCCCAGTAGTGCAGAACCATATATGAGAGTAGTCGTGCGCACCAATGCTACTTTAACTTATTGATTTTTCTGAGGAACTGACCTCGCAAACGCCAGCCCGGACGTTGTCTTATCCTACCTTATGTAATACCGGTAATGTTCCAGAACGGCGCCTATTGCTCCTGGTCTTTTTTAGTCAGGCCCGTCCTTTCTAAATGATATAAAAGTCATCAATGTTAAGACTTTTTTTGTTATAACGCGAGTACCCAATAGACCTAAGGGTGATATTAATTCTAAACTTTCACAGAAACGTACCAGAATCCAACAGCGAGCCAGCCAGACCAGAAAGGGAGGAGAATCACCTGCTGAGACGGAGTATAAAGTACTATCAAATTTTATCATTGTTTTGTTTTCTTAGTTTATTGGCTTACCTATTTATTGTAATTAATTTTGGGAATGACTTATTTAATATTGTAATTAAACAGGATAATATACGTTTGAACCATTTTAATCTAATTATTCAAGGTTAACAGTGTTAAGCCTAAAGACCTTGTATTTACGAATCACCCCCATCTTGTTAAAAAGATCCGATTGAGCTAGTTGGAGGAAAATTAAAACAAATCAGTTTAATTACCGTAAGCCAAATGGATTATATAGCCACGGACATATGATGGGTTTATTTGTAAAACTTGCTAATCAACAAAACCACTTTTTGACGCTAAGATGATCTAGTTTTAAAGAGGGATCAAATGGTAAAATCAGATTTGTACAAAACTGGCCCTTGAGCACCAAACAATACATTTAAGGTCTGGAGTTATTTGTAAAATTGGTCGTTTGGTTTGGCGCTTTACTTACAAAACTCTCTCCTTGCTTAGCAGCCAATAGCGTGTGCTAACCTGTTTACGTGACTATCCCCACGCAATACTCAGCTGCAAGTGTAAGTACGATATATCTTGTTAGCCTATAATAAACGTTATAAAGTTTAGTAAAGCACATGTGTTAGTCAAGTGGCAGTGTTAAACTCTTCTAAATAATTATTATAGAAGAAGTGGGTGAAAGTGCACCAGTTGTACCTTTTCCTTTTGTAAAAGGACGCAAGAAAATTCGCTAACCTGAACAATATGAGATAATTACAAAGACAGGCAAGGTAAGTATTGCTAACCTACCTTTACGATTTAAAAAAGTTATTAGTGTCAGATTGCAGTGAACTGATTAAAAATTATTACTAATTTTGTTAATTAGATAAATAAAAAGTTTATCTAGAGTAGGATTTGAACCTTGCTTACATTCCATTAATATAAATAATTTATTATGTATTTAATAAAATTAATAATAATTTCTATTTACTTATTTACTATTGAACTTATTCCTTCATAACAAAACATAAAAATATAATGAACCAAGTTTAAACGGGGTGGCTTTAAAGTTACAACGTAAGTGTTACAGGCCTATAGCAAATGCGCTGCCAAAGTTTCTAACTTGTGGGCATGATGGACATCCTGGATTTCCATATTTCTGTAGCACCTTATCAATGAGCAAGATTGAGGGGCTTCATGGGTGTCTGTATCAATCAAAAGACAAGATACAGCAAGATGCAATAATATTAGCTTGTTGTAATGGCCCAAATTAGCACGAGGAAAGGGTATGCATGCTTCTGTCTCTATAAAATACCACATACGTGTAAATAATGACGGTCAAATGAAAAGAGTATGTAGCAAAGCGTTTTTCGGTATTACAAACTTCAGTAAAGATCGCAGTCAAAGAATTGTTAGAAACTTTGTTCTTAAAGGAGAGATCCCTGTAGAGCGCAGAGGTGGAGACAGAGTGGTCTAGGGCAATTCGACGTCGCCGTTTCACCATCGTCGATTCGCAATCGGCGATTCGCCGTTGAGACAGTTGGTCCGTTGGTCAAATTCTCCGTGTGCCCAATTCGACGTACAAATCGTGCTTTTTGATGTGCTATTATATTTTTCGTATAATAATGAAGATCTTTACTTTAAATAGACTTTATATGAGTGATAATGAGTGTCTACTTAAAATTGAGGGGCTTAGCACATAATTACAATATGTAGGTCAATTTATAATTAATATGTACATATTATTCTATTTTACCTATTAAAACCGTTTTATGTCTGTAATTTTTTTTACGTAATGCATCAATTTTATGTGTTGCTGGCGTACCTAAGAACAAATTAATTTTATATATTCGTCTAAAACATGTCCCGACGGCGAATCGTCCCTACGGCGAATTTGACCAACAGCTAAGTGTCCCAACGGCGAATTGGAGACGGTGAATCGGCGAAGGCAAACTGGCGACGGCGAATAGTCCTAAACACGGAGATAAGAGTGGGACCAAACATGATTAAAAAAGAATTTGCACTAAAAACCTTACTAAATCGATAAACTACGTTGAGTCACATTACTGTAGAAGTAAATCGGGTGTTAGGGTCTACTTACGTTGCGGCCTAAACTTCAAAAAGCTTTTAAATTAGTATCTCCAGAGGGTTCCCACTAATATACACGCAAAGATTAGTTATTTTCGAAAATATGTTAATGCCAATTACAACGTAGCGTTTGGATCACCGATGACTGTTGTTCTTTGTGTTTAAGAATAAAGGAACAATTGAAAACGACAACCTCTGAAGAAGTAAGACGGTGATTGATTATAGAATTTTGTGTACATACTATGAAGACTAAAGCTTTCTTTATATTGTTGAAGCACCCGAAGTCTAATACAGCTTCGTTTCCGTTTGATTGTCTGAAAAATTTAGCACTGCCCCGATTGCCGGATCAAGCAATTTATTTTAGTCAACATATTAATTATAACAACCTCACAATTGTGTATGAATCATCAAATACTAAATTAATGCCCACAAATGTTTTTTCTTACATTTGGATCGAAATCGAAAGCCGAAAAGAGTGTAATGCAATAGCGTGGGTTTGACATACACTGAACAATTGTAAATTTTAACCTTTTATCAAAAAAATATGTATGTTCGCTGATGGCTGTGGGGGACAAAACAAAAACACAAGTATGATGACGAGAACCACCTCAATATTATTGAAAAGATATTAGAACACCAGTGATAGTAGAAATTAACCACTACAATAGGCAGATTTAGGAACATTTTATGGTTCGACAGATTGGGGTCGATTGGAAAGATTATAATTGGAGATCGGAATCAAAACGGGCAATAAATCTTCCTACATGATGGCATTTTAAATTCAATCAGGCTAAACCTGTTATATTTTACAAAAAAGGAAGTAATGTACTTGTGCAAGGCGAACCAAATTACTTGCCTGACGTGGGAACACGTAAAGGTAGTGCGCGTGTGCGTGCGCGTGCACGTGCGTGTGCGTGTGCGTGCGCGTGTGCCTGTGCGTCTGCAAAACTCGCTCTTTGCAATTTTAATTTTTGTTAAGAGAAGGTTGATAAATTAGATTGACAATTGTACAATTTCTTATCTGCAATTCAAAACAATCCACACAAAAAAGAATGCATAAAAATCTCGTTCGCCTTATTTTTTTTTGCTTCCTGAAAAAATCGTTTATAAAGCAAAAATCAAGTTTTGTAAATAAGCACCTCATATCTCTGCCCCTCTCACAACCTGACAAATTCCTAACCTACAGTAAGTTTTGTAAGTACTGTACCTTGCTAAGCTAGACCGTGGTGACAACTTACCGTTTCAAAGTTCAAACCGCATTACTTATATTTTTATTTTGTGCACTGTGCGTCTACGTTTGCGTGTGTGTGTGTGTGTGTGTGTGTGTGTGTGTGTGTGTGTGTGTGTGTGTGTGTGTGTGTGTGTGTGTGTGTGTGTGTGTGTGTGTGTGTGTGTGTGTGTGTGTGTGTGTGTGTGTGTGTGTGTGTGTGTGTGTGTGTGTGTGTGTGTGTGTGTGTGTGTGTGTGTGTGTGTGTGTGTGTGTGTGTGTGTGTGTGTGTGTGTGTGTGTGTGTGTGTCTGTGTGCGAGTGCGTATGCGTGTACTTGTGCGTGTGCGTGCGCGTGAGTGTGGATGTATGTTAATATCCACTATAACTCCAGAATGAAAACACCTACGTACATAAAATATTGTATTTAAGTTTGTTTTCATTTTTCCTAGAGCTGATTAGATTTTGTAAGAAATTCAGCGGCCGAGAGAGGGGAGCTGTTTTTGATTTTTATGAAATATTTATGAAACAGCTGTATATTTCAAAAATATAAAAATACCACTATATAAGCCTTAATCATGTAGAGTAATTATATTCTGTGCAATGCTTTGATACGACACGTAATTTATCGGAAAATAATTCCTAAAGTTGAATTTAAGTGTTAGTTTAAATTTTGTCAATACCTGAGTGATGATTAATTTCATAAGAAAATGTGAAGACATTACATAAAGAAAATTTAATTTTGCATAGCTTGTCTTTATGAAGTTTTTTAATGTAAAGCGAAATAAATGTAAAAATTAAATAAATATGATTGAAAATGCTTAAGCTGTATTGTCGATATTTTTATTGAAGCGGGCAGTTTTGGAATTTTTTTGAAGGTAGCATCTAGACATCTATTAACTTCTATGTTACATGAAGTTTTAAACGTATGTTTGACATATATTATTGTTTAATATTTTTACAGTGCATATTTTCGTAATGAAATAATTATAAAGGAAGCTTCATAATCTAAAAAAGTGTTATTAAAATTTCTTTCCTTTTGTAGGTTGGAAGGTCGTGTTCTGTTCCACATCAGATATCACTTAGTTTATTTATGTCCATTTGTCTAATGTTTGTCTAGTAGTTTGTACTGTTCTAATTCATTGGGAATAATATACACACATATTAGTTGCAGTAGGCGTGTTTTGTTTGTAAACTATACCAGAAGGTTATGGATACAACTTGTTCAATAGATATAAAAGCGTTTCAGTAATTGCTGCTCACAGTTCAATTGCGTACCTTTGGAGACATTAGCATAGAGTAATACTCATATCGCAGCACGTTTCATCATCTACATCGGAGCAATAGCAATACTTTTGTAATATTATTCTATTCCTATTATTTCGTTGCTTTTTATTTTATGTGCAGTAAAATTTACTTTATTGTGAAAAATTTGAGGAATTGCTTTTAGCTACTGTAATGCACTAATTATACTTATTTTAGAAGTTAAGATACTACAGTATTGCGTAAATAATATTAAGCAGGAAATATAATATGAACCGTAAACTTTTGCATTAATTCCATGCAACCTCTTTTTGTAGTCAACTGCCACCTACCTTTTAATGTTCATAGAATAATAAAAATATAAGCTTGCACTTAGGAGAATTCAAAAGCTTAAAATTAGTTTTGTTATCTCTGCTATTATATATGAATTAAGATTTGATGGTTTTATTAATGAATCATTTAGTTCTTTTAAGTTTTTATTGCGCAGAAAATTTTTTTCACAATCGCCAAATTTACCCCATTTTACGACGTTTGACAATATTGTGATGCTATCGGTTATATCTGTGTGTGTGCGCGTGTGTGTGCGTTTGTGCGTGTGTGTAGGTGCGTACGTGTGTGCGTGTGTGCGTGTGTGCGTGTGTGCGTGTGTGCGTGTGTGCGTGTGTGCGTGTGTGCGTGTGTGCGTGTGTGTGTGTGCTGTGTGCTGTGTGTGTGTGCTGTGTGTGTGTGCTGTGTGTGGTGTGTGTCGTGTGTCGTGTAGTGTATGCGTGTGCGTGTGAGTGTGCGTGCGTGCGCGAGTGTGTGCGTGCGTGCATGGGTGTGTGTTTGTGTGCGTGTGTGTAGGTGTGGGTGTGTGTATGTGTGGGTGTGTGTGTGTGTGTGTGTGCGCGCGTTAGTGTACGTGAACATGTGGGTGTACGTGCGTGTAGTGTGCGTATGCTTGTGTGCGTGTATGTGCGTGTTACATGTGCGTATTGGCGAGAGTGCGTGCACGTTTGCATGTTCATGTTTGTGTACGTGTGCATGTGCCTTTGCGTGTGCGTGTGCATGTGGGTGTTCATATGCGTGTGCGTTTTCTAACGCATAATTTTTGGCTACCAAAATAGGCGCTAGGTAATAAGGAAACTACACTCATGCCATACTATGCCGCCTAGGCTAAGTGAGTGACCTCAGGACGGGGCTGTACTTTAAGGAACAAAAAGTGTCATTCTATCCGAATCTATAAAGAACTGTTAAACACTCATATTACAAAATTGACTACTTCTGTGTAAACCCCAATAATAGAATAAAACAGAAACTATTACATTTATTAATACAATAATTTGCTCACCTATGAGTAGACACGAGCTTTACTTTCACGTACAGGTAATTTAGTTAATTATATAGAACCTAATTTGATACGAATGAATCTACAGGGTGGACCAGTTTATAACGGCAGGACTTTAGCAAAGGATAGTTAACGTAAAAATAATGTCAGTTTTTCACATAAACATATATGCTGGAGAGCTTCGTTTTAGAAATACAGAGTGTTGAGATTTTGTAAAATAAGTAGAATACTTTGAATATTTCTATAACGCCATATTTGAATAATTTTAAATGTGGTACTTAGTGTGAACAATTCCGATTGATTATGCTTTTGGAACAAAAAAGTATTTTGCATTGTACACGTACGACGCACCGTTTTCGAGATATCTCAGGTTTTGTCAGGTAATGCTATTAACTAGTATGAATAACATTTAGGAATGTATACAAATTCTAACTAAATAACTTTTAATAAAACCAATAAATACAGCTCTTAAAACGATAAATAGCTAACGTAACTATTTATCTATTATATTCTTGGATTATCGATTCGTAAAAATTAATGAAATAACCACTTTGCTTCAAATTAGGCACTGATAAAAATGGTTTTTTAATTCATGTTGACGAACCGCAAATCGATACAAATAAATATTAAACAAAACGCTTCAATGACAAAATAAAAAATTAATGACTAACGTAATAATTGTTCGAAATAAAAATCATTTTGTTGAATGCACAACTGGTATCGTTTCCTAATGGAATGGTTAGGCTAACCAGCACATCATGATTAATTTCTGCACACGCATTTTGAATTTTGTGCAAAAGTTCTTCTCTAGTTGGCACTGTCGTTAAATAAGTAATTTCTTTCAGATGACCCTATAGGTAGAAATCCATGGGGGTTAAGTCTGGAGATCGGGGACGCCATGCAACTGGGCCACCACGACCATTCCACCGACCTTCAAAATTTGTATTCAATCAATTACGAACGTTTATGCCATAATGCAACCAGGCTTGTCTTCGTATATTAAGTGGAACGTCGATCTACATATTGTGATTCTCCGTCTCAAAAATTGCAGAAAGTTTTCAGAATTCACACGCTGTGGACGTATATGAGGGCCAAACAGATCTCTATTGTAAATGCCTATCCAAATATTCACACTAAATTCATGTTGAAATCTTCACGGTCTGATTTCATAGGGATTTTCATTCGCCCATACATGTTGATTATGAAAATTCACAATAACTCGTCGGGTAAAACATGACTCATCTGTCCATAGAATATTGCTTAAAAAATCCCCATTGTTTTGAACGGAGTTCAAAAGCCTCTCCTGGGTGTAAACCATGGACCAGTTGCAGATGAATAGAACGTCTATGGTCCTGTTTTAATATTCTTACAATAGTGCTTTTAGAAGTTCCAGTGGTTAGACAGAATCTTCTTTGACTAGTCAACACTAGTCAACATTATGATGTGGCTGTCGTCTGTTGGGAAATCGTCTACGGTATTCTCGAGCTGCTTCTGTTGTATTCCCATCACAAAAATCATAAACAAAATGAATGTCAGCATATTCTTGATTAGAAAATGTGTTTAACGTATGAAACTAGCAACCAAATTAATAATAATTTACGAAATTACTTCTGAATTAAAATATTGTTCGTATAAATGTCAAAACTTAGTCATGGTTTACTTCGTGAAATTTAAATACTTTTTTGTTCCAAAAAGCATAATCAAACGGAGGACGTTATTGGATTTACAATAAAGTCAGTGGCGTAGGAGATTTTTTTCAAAAGGGGAGATGGTACACCCATATCTCCGCTACTGATTTTCGTATTTTATCATCATAAGACCTAATTAATGAGGGACAATTACTTCGCAGTGTGTATCAAATTTAAAATTATTCAAAGCTGCCGTTTTAGAAATATTCTATTTATTTTACAAAATTTCAACACTGCATCTCGAAAACGAAGCTCTCGAGCATATATCTTTATATAAAAAATTGACATTATTTTTAGTTAACTATCCTTTGGTAAAGTCCTGCCGTTATAAACTGGACCACCCTGTATATGCACAGTGCCATCATATAAATAAACACAATCTGAGTAAGTGTTCATAAAGCCAATATGTCTAACTTACTTCTGTAACAATTAAATTTTGACAAGCATACTTTTGGTTCCCTCCTTGTGTAATAAAACATAGTATTGAATATAATACAGATTACACAGAAATAATATTAAACATATCAACTATTACTAGATTCTACTGTATCTATAAGTAAGAGAATGAATTAAAGTTAACTTGCACATAACAAATGGGTGGACTATGTAGCTCGTAAAACAAGGCTTTAAAGTATCGGAGCCTCAGGCAAGCACATAGATAAACAAAGTATTTAATGCCATAAATACATTAATTCTTAGTATTAAAGTTTTAACCTGATATTCATGTAACTTAATATGTAAAGTTCAGTTGAAGCAAACGCATATGCACATATTGTTGATTAAATATTTGTTCACAGATATTATTGATGTCACTTTTAATAGTATATTTCAATTACAAGCAATAAAACAATAAAAAAAGTTAATTTTGGCAATGTCTCTTATTTGTTTAATTCAGCAGTAGGTGTTTTCACTAAAAAAAGAAGTCTTGTGGATGTATTCCAGATGTATGTGAAGGTTTCTTTAATTCATTACCGCAAAGGAGCATGTGTCTTATCCATTTACCAAATATTAAAATTTTCCATAAAATCCAATTTAACATCGTAAAAATAAGATTGGATACAATTCCAGATAATTACTAATTATTTATTTTATTTACCTGCTACATTACAGACGGAAGCCCAATTACAATATAGCAGCATTAGATATTATATACAAATTGAGCATTCTTAAAAACCTAACATACACTTGCAGTGTTCTTTGACCTGCAGAAGCCGTACGACAGATTCTGGAAAAGAGAGATATTAATCAAGCTGAAACATATGTAACTGATTGTTTAATAATAATTGCTCTCAGCAAATTTTAAATAGTAATACTTGTCGTGTGTGTAACCTTAGCGATATGCGGGTCACAATACAATAGTACATATAGTAACTGTTATCGTATAAGTGAATAAAATATCCTGTTGTTAACAAATTATATAGATATTAAGTTTCTATCGAATGGAATTCATAACCCCTGTAGTTCAATTAGTACAGCACTCGTCTAGTCAATAAGAGGAAATGGGTTTGAATCCCATTCGGGGAAATCTTTTTATGTACAGTACAACCCAGTGATCTTTGGGATTGCGTAATTCGTATTCAACATCTGAAGTAAGATTAAGAATTACTAGTCAAATCACCGTCTAGACTCGATTCACAAAACTAAACAAAACCTGTACATAACCTAACTAATTTTAAAGCTTTAGAAATACCGAAAAATAAAGTAACTAGGTCGTCTTTTGATAATAGACATTATGAATTGAATATAAAAATTGATTTTTAATTATGCTTCGTTAAGGTATTTGATGTCGCCTTAGTTTGTAAATCTGTATTAAAATATTTATCGTAATACTTTTAGTAAAGAAAAATGCTGGACTAAACTGTTTTTAGTTATTTAGAACAATATCATTAATTTTTTTGAATGACCTGATAAAACTGGCTAAACTAGTGAATTTTAACTAGCGAGATTTATTTTAACTAACGAGATGTCTACAAGAAAGCTATTTTTATTGGAATGTTTATATGCATCCTACGCCCTTAATTACTAATTTTTTTTTTGTTGGGGGAACGTTTAAACTCGCAATGACAAGAACTTGTGATTAAATTAATAGATTACTTTAATCGAGAAAAAACAAACAAAGGCCCATTAATTCCAGTTACTGTTGTTTATGAGGTTGGTAAAGTAACTGCGGATTTAATACTCTCTATAAAAAATTACATTTAGGGAGTTGCTGAAGCTTTAGGTATCTGTAAAAATACCGTTTACGCGATAAAGGGGATCAGAAGATTTCGAGGAATCCAGAAAAATAGCGGAGCAGTATCTGTTGCCCTTGAGATCATTAAATATCTTACTGACTACCCGGTGAACTTGTTCAATGGTCCGTGTTTGTTACCAAATTGGTGGTTTCTTATCAATTCTTGCTCGTCCAGCATTGGTTTTATTCTTAACAATAACAGTTGTTCTAGGATTTTGGATAATATAGGGAGAAGACTAATAGGTCTGTAAGACACGACTTCTGCAGGGGGTTTACCTGGGTTGGGAACCATTACTATCTGAGCCGTGATCCATATACTAGGTACGCATCTTTATTCTTAAGTTGGCATTGTTGATTTGTGTAATACAGCGAATTGCATTTTTAGACAGTTGCTTTACTAGTACACTAGTTATGATGTCATATTCTGGAAGTTGTTTGGGATTGGTTTTATTTATTAATTCTTGTACCTCCTTAAATGTAAACAGTTTCAGCGGTCGTTGCATTTGAAAAGGATATTCGAGAAGGTTAAGAATATCTCTATCTTTTTTCAAAACTGAGAGTGGGATGAGGATTGAAAAGCATTAGCTTTGCCAGTATCGCTACGAGCCCAAGAACCATCTTCAATTTTGATTGGAGGTATGTGTTGTGTTGGTCTTTTTGTATTATGTACCGCTTTCCATAATGCGATATCATTGAGTGCTGTAGCTGGTAGATTTTCTGTGTTCCTGGATGCTATCGTTTTTGTGTTGTAGTAGATGTTTAGTGCTTTCTTAACTGCATTATATCTGGTGAGTTGCCAGCGAGCTCGCATTCATCTTTTTTCTTTTATTTCTTCTTTTACTAAGATAGGACAGTTCGCGCTAGCAGTAGGTTTTGTTGGCACAGGTGTTTCTTCCCATGCAGCCTGCTGTATTAGTTCTGTACATTTAGTTTCTGTACGTTCAATGTCATACTCTGTTTTGAGCGGTATTTGAGAAGTTACCAGGTAGTCAAGCCTGAGTCGTAAGTACTCCCAATCAGTATTTTTATTGTATAAGGTAGGTCGCTTGGTTATGTTTATTACGTCTGAGTATAAGGTCATTGAGATGGCTGAATGATCAGCAGCTAGCTCGAGACAAGATTTTATTTCACATTGTCGGATGTTAAAACCTTTAAGAATACCAAAATCAATTAAATCAGGAAGCTTCCTGTGATTGGTTGGCCAATAAGTTGGCTCACCAGTAGGTATATAATTTAGATTATTTTTTTCTATGGAAGCTAGTAGTCTTCGCCCATCAGGTCGTGAGCCCCAGTGCTCATGTTTAGCATTGAAGTTAGCAGGAATTTGTTGCCTAAGGTTTTGAAAAAGTGTGTGTAGTCTTCTTTACTGATTATATGTTTAGGTGTGCTATAAATAACTGAAACTACAAAAGGAGCTGCGTTATCTTCTATTAACACAGTGGTGGCTAGGATATGATTCTGTTGATATTTTTCCATTTCATAGTGCCTAATATCACTTCGTATGATTAGATCTGTGCCTCCGTGCGCTGTGCCATCCGGGTGATTAGTGTGGTACATATTATATTTAGGAATTTTTAAATAGCTTAGGTTAGTGGAGTGAGATTCAGAGATAAGCAAGAATATTTTAGCCTCTTGGGCATGTTGCCTTAGGCCATTGGCATTCCATGCGGCAATTTTAAGTTCGTGAGCCATTATGAAAGTTTTGTAATCAGGGTAGTGAGAAGATTCATGATTGTCCCCATCTGATTAATAAAAGTTTTCATCATGTTGCTTAATTCTGCTATGTCATGAGTTGTGTTTGTAGCATTTGGCCTTGTTGATTTGTCATCCCGTTTGTGTTACGGGCAGCTTTTGAGGCATACGAAATTCCCGGCACTACTTCAGCTTGGGCGTATGATTTATGTCTGGATGTTTAGATATTATTTCTCAGCTTCGGGCAGAGTTTTTCCTGTAGCTGATTCTGTATGATGCAACCTCTGTAATTTGCAGAGATTTCCCTTGCAACTAACACAAACTACTTTGTCATCTTTTCTTTTGCACGGGCACTCAATGGTTTTGTGGAATAGTGTGCATTTAACACATCGTGGAATATGTTGGCAATAGTTTTTTTTCTTTTGGCAATTTGTGCATTGTGGTATTTTTTTCCTGTTTAGGCTTATATGTGTGAAATTGTATGTTTTTTAGCCAATTCCTTAACTATAACAGAGTAAATTTGGCTAGTCTTTGTATTTTGACTTCTTCATTTGTTAGAGCTTTGATTGTATATTTATCTTTTGCAATTTCGTTTAACAATGTCGTTAACGGGTTTATATTTTTGACTTCAGATATAAGAATAGGCGGAGGTTGTGACACCTTAGGGATATGTTTGTCCTATGTATTGTCTGTTTGTACCTCGTCCATCTCAGTCGAGAGCTGGTCATATCTATTGCTAGTAGAGGTTCCTAACCAGTTTTTTATCTTACATTACATTCCTATCAGGGCTTCTGTAGCGTTTCTTATTTACTGCTGTTCATAAGCAGGAGCGTTGTTTAAATACCCGTGATAAATACCTAGTTAGACACCTGATGTTCAGGTTGGGAAACAGTTACAAGTTGCGAGTAGGAAAATCCAGGAAATTGTGTTGCTTGCTTTAAGTTTGCATACATTTGTTGTGACATATTTAACATGGGGTATTGTGCAGGTTGTTGTTGAATTACTTGAGGTGGGTAGTAGAAATTGTTGGGTTGACTGAACGATATTTTGCGTTTATGAATAAAACACACACTTATAAACAAAGGTTCGTGAAATATTAATGACCTCAGATTCAGAGATAATGATTATTGTCCGTATCACTTCCGTATCCTTATGCCCTGAAAGTAAAATCACAACTCACAAAACTTGTAATAATATAAAAATTGTATTTTCAATGTAAAAAATATGCACTGTGATAAATAAATGTTCATGAAAATAGTTCTGTCATATTGACAAATTTCACAATTACTTATTTTGTTGGCAAAATAAAACAAAAAGAAATGAGAATTAAACTCAATCGGAATCATCCTCAAAACTTGATACATTATCACTTAAATGGATTACCAAAGGTGAAACTTTTAGCACCAGCTGTTTCTCTCTTTCATACCAGGTTCTAATCAAATCTTCGGTATGTCGAATACATTCCTCCATCTTTCAGCAGTACACATTGTCAAAGCTTCAGACCACATTGACAATACTTTGTCGTCCCCATAACCATCACGGCCAATATGTTCGCTATAGTATCTTTTACATTGAGCCCATATAAGTTCGATGTCATTGAAATCCCAGTGATACGGTGGAAGATGCAGAACTTCATGACCATGCAGTCGTATCAATTCATCGATAACGTATACTTTTTCTTTTTTATTGTGTTTAGCCAATTGCAGTAGTTCCCAGTTTGAAAGACAGTTGGAAAATATTACATTATTTTAATGTAACCATGCTATAGTATCGTCCTTTTTCCAAGCTGATGTGGGTTGTTTAGATACTAAAATACTATGATAGGGTGCATTATCTAAGGTAATTAGAGATGGTTCTTCTAAATCCGGAATCAACTTTTCTTGAACCCATTTTGTAATTATCTCCCCATTCATTTAACCATGGTAATCGCTCGTCCCAGATTTCGATCGAAAAAGTAAGTTCACCTTGGGAATAAAACCATTGCAGTTTACGGCATGTACAACAATACATCTTTCGCCATCGTAATTTCCTTTTGGAACACTTCGGGCATCACTATCTTGCCAAGATCGAGTTTTGCTACCTTTACAAATATCCATGTTTCGTCAAGGAAAACAACCTGTCGATGAACAGACTCGCTGTTAATATTTGCCATATAAATTCTTAAAAATGGATCACTCACACAACAGATATTCAACTTTACGGTTGTCTTTTTTAAATTAAATCCAATTTCTTTCAGCACTATACTCAATGATGTACGACTAATTTCGATGTACTTTTTAACGGGTAACCTTGATTTTAAAGAAATTATAGTGACATGTTCACCTATTTTTAATAAGTATAAATCAATTTATTGTTGCACTTTTAAACGATGCATTACTTTCTTTCTACATGCCGTATAAGGTCTAATACCCATTTTAGTGTTTTCGGATAAATCTTTGGTCCTCAGTTTGCTTCGTGCTCGTTTTTTTTCCGGGCGATGATAACACTGGATTAAGGTCTTTCCTCCGCTTCATCGTGCAAACGGTATTTTTACAGACACCTAAAGCTTCAGCGTCTCTCTAAAAGTATTTTTTTATAGACCATATTAAAGCCGCAGTAGCTTTACTAACCTCATAAACAGCAATAACTGGAATTAATGGGCATTGGTTTGCTTTTCCTCGATTAAAGTAATCTATTAATTTAATCACAAGTTCTTGTCATTGGGAGTTTAAACGTTTCCCCGGCATCTCGACAACTAGAGGAAAAAATTAGTAATAAAGGGCATAGGATCCACTAAAATGTTCCAATAGAAATTAGCTTTCTTATAGACATCTCGTTAGTTAAAATAAATCTCGCTAGTTGAAATTCACTATTTTAGCAAGCTTTATCCGGCCATTCAAAAAAAATTAATGATATTGTTCTAAATAACTTAAAACAGTTTAATCCAGCTTATTTCTTTACTAAAACTATTACGATATAGTATATTACGTAATAAGTGTTGTAAAAGGCATATTACGCACGAATGGAAAAATTATGCACGCAGCCGCGTAGCGGCGAGTGCATAATTCCATGAGTGCGCAATTACTCTACTACACGTATTACGTACTATACTTTACCTACGACCATAGACACTGTGCCAAAAAAGTCTGGACTGCTTTTAATATTTTCAGTTTTATCAGGTATTCATTTTTATCAGGTATTGTAGATGATGCTTAAACACGTCGATTTTTTATTTTAGTCGTTGTTTTTTGTTGTTTGTTTTATGTATACATAGAGATCTAAAAACTAGTAATCTTCATTTCTTTAAATGGGATACTCTGTATATTATTGCATCTTTAGATTTTTGATCAATTTTATTTCAAACAATTTTACAAAATTATGTCTCACAACTTTGATGATCGTACACGATATAATTCGTTCTATTTACTACTACGTTGCTTTAATTAACATTAGAAACATTATAATAATTATTTATGGTTACTGTACAATTATCACGTATATTAGAAGTATCTCGATTTGTCGATTCATATGACATTGTAATATTTTCATTTGTTAATATAGTCAAACTGTGCGTTTTGTTTACGAAAACTGTGCGATTTGTTTACCGTGCGTAATGACGAATTTAATGAGGCTGTGTGTCGTGTGTTTTCGTCTATTTTCTACAGTGGTCGTAGGTAAAATATTTTAATACATATTTACGAACTAAGACGACACCATTACCTATACTAAGTATAATTGAATTTCATGCAGTATTATGCTTTAAAAATCAATGTTTATATTCAATACTACGAAAAATAAAGTAACTAGGTCGACTTTTGATAGACATTATGAATAGACATTATCACAGACAAAACGTCAGATTAAGTTAGGTTTCGGAATTTGATTAACGCTGTACGTTGAACAGGGTATGGTTTTCGCTGCGCGTACGACTTAAGCTATTTCTCTCGTTTTCTACCGTACAAGAGATTTTAGAAACGTATTTCGAGTACGTGCGAAGACTCCCACATTTATGTTCTATCCTTTCATGCGTTCTTTATAAGGTTACTTAAAGTTTGGAACGTAGGTGGTTTAGCCAGCCATTTCCAGATTGCGTAATCCCAAAGATCCGTTGGATGTACTGTACATAAAATATTCAATTATATATATATATTATATATACGCCAAAGTCGATGGCATATTACAAGTATCTAGAGAATGGAAGGAAATATATTTCTGAAACTTTGAGTACTGCCATTTGATGTTGGGATCTAGCTTTTGAAAATATTTTTACCAGTGCAGTGTTGCCAGATCGTGTGATACCGAACCCAACTTTGAAATTTCAAATGAAACACCCTATTTATTATTGGATTTTCGGATTCTACGTGTGATTCATATAGCTGCCTCTGACTGTTTTTGACATGAATTAATTTGGAATTTTTTCGCCAAAAACAGCATTATAAAAAAGAACGGTATTTTTCTCGCTAGTACTGACAGAAAGCTGCAAGTTTTACAGCGGCGCCCTAAAACATAAGTTTTCTATAAATACTGACGCACATTGATCTGATATTATACAGGGTGTGAAAAAAAGCGAGTTAAACTCCGACAAAAAAGATTGCAAAAGTCGATTTTTTTTAATTGAACACCCTGTATTCTCTATTGTCTATGAATTAAACACTTAATTACCTGTAAAATGTTATAACATGTTCCTATACCTAGCTTCAACGGTTTTTGAAGTATACGATATTTTAAGTAAAAAAAAATCGAGTTTTGCAATTTTCTTTTGCCGGAGTTTAACTTGCTTTTTTTCACACCCTGTATAACATTAGATCAATGTGCGTCAGTATTTATAAAAAAAACTTATGTTTTAGGAAGCCGCTTTCTATCAGTACTGGCGAGAAAAATAGAGCACTTTTTCATAATGGTGTTTTTGGTGAAAAATTTCCAAATTAATTCATGTCAAAAACAGTAAGAGACATTTTAAGGCGAATATACTCAGAATCACACGTAGAAAATCCATTAATAAATAGGGTGTGTCACTTGAAATTTCAAAGTTGGGTTCAGTATCACACGATCTGGTAACAGCGCACTGGTAAAAATATTTTCAAAGGCTTGATCCCAGCATCAAATAGCAGTATCAAAAGTTTCAGATAATATATTTCTTTCCGTTCTCTAGATACTTCTAACATGCCATCGACTTTGTAATAATATATATATATATATATATATATATATATATATATATATATATATATATATATATATATAATTGAAAATTTTATATACAGTACACCCGACGGATCTTTGGAATTACGCAATCTTGAAGTGGTCCGCTAAACCACCTACGTTTCGAATTTTAAGTAACCTTATAAAGAACGCATGAAAGGATAAAAAATAAATACGGGAGTCTTTGCACGTACTCGAAATTCGTTTGTAAAGTGTCTTGTACGGTAGAAAAAGACAGAGAGAGATAGCTTAAGCCGTAGGCGCAGTGGAAATCATATGCTGTACAACGTTAGTCAAATTCCGAAACCTAACTTAATCTGACTTTCTGTCTGTTATAATGTCTATTAGCAAAATTCGACCTAGTTACTTTATTTCTCGTAGTACTGAATCTAAAAATTTATTTTTAAAGCATAATACTGCATGAAATTCAATTATACTTCGTTAAGTTAATGGTGTCGCCTTAGTTTGTAAATCTGTATTAAAATATTTTTCGTAATAGTTTTAGTAAAGAAAAAAGCTGGATTAAACTGTTTTTAGTTGTTTAGAACAATATCATTAATTTTTTTGATTGACCTCATAAATCGAGAAAAAGCAAACTAAGGCCCATTAATTCCAGTTACTGCTGTTTATGAGGTTAGTAAAGTAACTGCGGGTTTAATATTGTCTATAAAAAATTACTTTTAGAGAGTCGCTGTAGCTTTAGGTATCTGTTAAAGTATCGTTTGCACGATAAAGGAGGGGAAAGACCTTAATCCAATGTTGTCATCGCCCGAAAAAAAAAGACCACGAAGCAAACCGAAGACCAAAGATTTATCCGAAAACACTAAAATGTCTATTAGAAATACCTTATACGACATGTATGTATAAAGAAGGTAATGCATAGTTTAAAAGTACAACAATAAAATAATTTATACTTATTAAAAATAGGTGAACATGTCACTATAACTTCTTTGAAATCAGGGTTAGCCGCTAAAAGGTACATCGAAATTAGTCGTACATTATTGAATATAGTGCTGAAAGAAATTGGATCTAATTTCTACTACCCACCTCAAGTAAGTCAACAACAACCTGCATAGCAACCCATATTAAATACAACGCGACACCGACGCCACTGGTAATGCTTTCAGTCTCTATTGCGTTAACGAGTGCGGCCGAATGAGGCATTCTTTGGCCGCGCGGACTGTATGTTACAATAAATGTATGCAACTTCTAAGAAAGCAACCTGAAAACCAGGTTGTCATAAGTTTTTTTTTTCAAAATTTCGCAATTTTAACATAAAAGAATGATACTCTTGTCTGAAGTCGCTACGACGCACCGTTTTCGAAATAATAGATTTGAACTTTTTATGTGTTAATCGTATTTTTATAAAATTAACTAACGAATTCATTTACAATTATTAAAGATGGCTATGGAAAATAAACAAAATAACAATTTCTTGAATGTCAAAATAATTAGTATTGCAGGTATGAGTTGAGGTTAAAGTGTCAAATAAGTTTTAAGTGAAAGGTTTTTTATTGTTTAGATACGTTACCGTAAATACAAAAGGTTGAATTTTGCGAAGTGCAAGGCAACGTTCGGGCAGCAGCACATGGATATGTAGATAAATTTCCAGGTAGAAGACATCCTGCTCCTAAATCATTTATGCTTCATCATCAAAGAATTAGGGAAACTGGATCGGTAATACCTAAAAATAAGGAAACGGGAAGACATGCTGATATAATGGAAGAATATCAGGATGATGTTTTTGTGGGAATTGAGTACAATCCCGAAATAAACGTAAGAAGGTTGGCTGCAATGTATCCCAATGCGTCAAAATCTTCTGTGTGGGACATTCTACATAAGGCTTGTATCCTTTTCATTTCAAGAAAAGTCCAGGCCTTGCAAGCAGGTCATTTTTCTGCTCGTGTTGATTTTTCCAACTCGATGCAAAATAAAGAGAATCAAGACTAAGATCTTTTTTCTCATATTTTGTTTTGTGATGAAGCCGCTTTTGCAAAAGATGGAATTTTTAATATGCACAATGCACACTATTACACCTATGTCGATGAAAACCCTCATGCGATAAGGGAAAGTAAACATCAGGAAAGGTTTAGCATTAATGTATGGATAGGTGATAATTTACTTGGACCTGTAGAATTGCCTAATCGTTTAAACGGCTGAGAATATCTCAACTTTCTACAAAATACTTTGTCCGATTTATTAGATGATATTAACCTGAATATTCAGCGGAGCTTGTGGGTTTTACACGGTGGTTGTCCGGCTCACTATAGCAGAACTGTTCGTACTATTTTAGATAACAATTACCGAGAACGATGGATTGGAAGAGGCGGTCCGGTTGCTTGGCCAGCAAGGTCTTCAGATTTAAATTTTAAATCCTTGCGATTTTTGTGTTTAAGGGTATCTAAAATCAATGGTTTATTCTCAACCAATAGAAACCTGCGATCAGCTTTGGAGAAGAATTCATTATGCCTGCGACGTATTTAAGAACAGTAGGGGAATTTCTGCAAAAATTCGGCAATCTTTACTTAAACGAATAAATTTATACATAGAAACGGTTGGTCGTCATGTGGAGCAGCTTTTGTAGATTCAGTTTAGTGTTTCATGCTTTCAGTTGTCATTTTTAACTTTTTTTATTATTAATTGTGTCAGCAAAATATTTTTTGTATTAAAAACGATTATTTTTTACCCCAGTTTATATCTTACTATCTAAAGCAAAACTAATGTATGACATGAGAGCAATTTGACGTACACGCAATTGTTATTTTGTTTACTTTCCATAGGTCTTTCATAATTGTAAATGAATTCGTTAGTTAATTTCATAAAAGTATTATTAACACATTAAAACCTCAAAACGATTTATTTCGAAAACGGTGCGCCGTAGCGACTTCAGACAAGCGTATTATTCTTTTATGAAAAAATCGAAATTTTTTAAACTTTATGTTAAATTTTGAAAAACAAAAAAATTATGAATAACAATGTCTCCAATGCCCAGCCCAAACGAGCGGCTAAACAACTAAAATATCATATCCACGCCATACGATTGGGCATATTCTACTAAATAAATGTACACAACGCTATCATTTAAAGGGAAATGATTTTGAAGATATTTGAATTAAACGGATTTTAGGGCGCCATCTTCCAAGAGTTCCGGCTCTCTTAGGAAGTATTTTTGTATTAAGGTAATTTACGTTAAATAGACATAAAATCAGCTCTAGAATCTGCAGTTTTCTTTTGTGAAAAGAGATGTGATGTACTATATATATATATATATATATATATATATATATATATATATATATATATATATATATATATATATATATATATATATATATATATATATATATATATATATATACCGGTGTCTAGAAGAATCTACACACGTTCTATTTCTATCTTTGTTAATATAAGGGATACAGAGTCGGTTAAATTAGCAAAGTTTTGCAGAATTACATGTTAATTCAAATACCGATAAGAAATTCAACATTGTTGCCAACTTTCTAAAATATCTGAAAATAACTAAAAATCGTCTAAAAAGTTATAAGAGAGACTTTTGATAGCTATTTTTTACGAAAAATGGGAAAATACGAATCAAAAATTTTTTTAGTAATTATTTTTCGAGCTATAACCCAAACATACATTTTTTTAAACGGCAACTGTAGGTGGCTATGGACCGATTGGATGGCTTATTTATTTCAGATTTCAAAAATGTGTAGCTGTGTATGTTTAATATTATTAGTTAACTCACAATTTTCAAAAAAAGTAATTATAATATTTGTTAAGCAAATTAAAGTGTGCCTCATTTTCTACTACTAAATTTGTGAAAACTACAAGAAACAATGTTCTACATTACCACAATAAAAAAGGTTTAATAAATTTAACTTACAACGATGAGTAACAGCAAAAAACATAAACAGGTGTTTCAAAATGCCCTCCATTATTTTGAACACACATTTGACATCGTTTTAAAAGTTCGTTTTGAACTTTTAATAAACTTTAGGTTCTGATTTGTTATATAGCAACACGAATTCTATTTTTTACATCGTCTAGATTACCAAGTTTTACTAGGTACACTTTGTCTTTAATTGCACCTCACAAGAAAAAGTCCAGGGGGGTTAAGTCTGGAGATCCTGACGACCAAGCTATTGGACCTTTATTTCCTATCCAATTATTAAAAAGTTCCTGTAAATAGTTACACACAAGTAATCCTTTGTATCCGGGGGCCCCGTCGTGTTGAAGAAAATTCAAATTTTGAATTACGTTCCACGGAATATCGTGCAAAATTTCTTCAAATTCGTTTCGTAAAAAAGTTAGCCATCTTTCAGAATTTAAACTGTATTCATAAAAAAAGGGCCCAAGGATTTTGGTACCAATAAAACCGCACTAAACGTTTACTGAAAAAGCATATTGACCTCTCCTCTCTACAGTAATATGAGGATTTTCTGGGGACCATTGGATATAATTTTTACTGTTGAAGATGCCCTTGTTCGTAAATTTTGCTTCATCGGTAAAAATAATAACTTTCGAAAATTGATTATTTGCTCGACTTTCATTAATCAACCATGTAGCAAAACGGAATCTTTTCTCATAATCTTCAACATACAATGTATTTCCTATATGAAAATGATATGGCTTAAAATTATTTTGTTTCAAAATAACGAGGACTTAATCTTTGGAAGTGTTGCACTCGTCCGCAGTTTCACGAAGACATGTAGTAGGTTTAAATTTGACCCAAGCTAAAACACGTTCTTCTGTTTCTGTGTTAACATTAATTTTAAAATTTTAAGGTTTAGTAAAAGCCCTATATTTTTTAAATTTGTTTCGAGTTTGGAAAATAATCTCACATTGGATTGTCTTCTTTCCATATAAGTTTGAAGATATAATTCCGAAGCAGCATTAGCATCTCTGTTGGACACGTAATAGCAAAAAAGCATATTATTTCTTTATTCAGAAGAATAAGCCATTAATAAATTAATATTCACTATTTAAGTACGAACTACAACTGGTTACAACAAATATTTCAACATCTACTATTTGACAGTCAATCAATGAAGAGTTTTGTTTTTGATTGTCACAGCATACCACGGCAAGCATTGCATTTGTTTAGTAAATACTATAATTAAAATTTGTTGAAAATTGAGAGTTAACTAATAATACTACACATACAAAGCTATACATTTTTGAAAAAGGAAGCCATTGAATGGGTCCATAATCACCTATAGTTGCCATTTAAAAAAATATATGTTTAGGTTGTAGCTTGAAAATTAATTACTATAAATTTTTTTTTCGTATTTTCCCATTTTTCGTAAGTATAGCTATCAAAAGCCTCTCTTATAATATTTTCGTATTTTGAATATTAAAAAAGATATAGCCGATTGAAAATTTGGACGATTAATAGTTATGTTCAGATATCTTAGAAAGTTCGAAACGATGCTGAATTTTCTTGTCTGTATGTGAATTATCATGTAATTCTGCTCAACTTTCTGCACGACTCTGTGTCTCTTATAATAACAAAGATAGCCACAGAAAATGGGTAGATTCTAGACACGCTGTGTACATATATATATATATATATATATATATATATATATATATATATATATATATATATATATGTTATTTATGAATCGTTTTTAATTTTTTTTTACAAAAAATTAAGAAATTCATGAAACCAAGGCCTACAATGGCAATTTTTAGGGTCAAAAATTAATAAAATATTGAAAATATTTCTACGCCATTGTCTTCAGCATCTTTCAAAACAGATGGATACCAATTTTCGTTGAAAAATGTCGAATAGAAAAAGATTATGAATTAGGAACATCTACTGGAACATGATTAATTGTAACAAACAATCCGAAAAATGAAACAAAACTAAACATTATTTTATGTATTATGTTACAATGTAACAAAGAAATACTAAATTGTAGAGGCTTCCACAAGATCTCCTTGAAGTTCAATGCATTTTTCATATCGCCTTAAAGGATTTCTTTGTACCATTCTAAGTTGGCCTTGAGTTATTTCGGCGCAAGTGGTTCTTATTCGAACTCGAAGAACTTGGATTGTTTGAGGCCGCGATTTATACACTTTATTCTTGATCGTACCCCATAGGAAAAAATCTAATGGGGTTAGGTCTGGAGATCTTGGTGGCCATTCTGCTAATGGGCTATTACGACCTATCCAACATTTCTCAAAGTTAGTATTCAACCATTCCCTCACCATAGCGGCATTATGCACACGACTCCCATCCAATTGAAAATGTAAATTCATATGATCTCGTAGTGGAATGTTTTCCAGAGCGTTCATGAAATCATGTTCCAGGAATTCCAAAAAAAGGTGTGAATTTAAATTTTGCTCAAAAAAGAAAGGTCGAATAATCCTTTCGTTGAGAATACCATATCACACATTCACCTTTTGGGAATATTGACTTCTGTGGTTAATTACCCATTCCGGATTTTCGTTAGACCAATGACGTTAGTTTTGAGATGAAAGCACTCCATTGGTAGTGAAAGTGGCTTCATCACTGAACAGTACATGATTTTGAAAATTGCCATTGTTGTGATATTCCCCTTGAGACCACGAACAAAACTCCATTCTTCTTTCAGCATAGTATGCAAAAACTTTGGTTTATACGGTTTAATTTTGGCAAGTTAGAATGGTACAAAGAAATCTTTTAAGGCGATATGAAAAATGCATTGAACTTCAAGGAGATCTTGTGGAAGCTTCTACAATTTAGTATTTCTTTGTTTCATTGTAACATAATACATAAAATAATGTTTAGTTTTGTTTCATTTTTCGGATTGTTTGTTACAATAAATCATGTTCTAGTAGATGTTCTTAATTCATAATTTTTTTTCTATTCGACATTTTTCAACGAAAATTGGTATCCATCTGTTTTGAAAGATGCTGAAGACAGTGGCGTAGAAATAATTTCAATAAAAAAATGCCTAGCACTTTTCCTTAATTTTTGACCCTAAAAAACTGCCATTGTAGGCCTTGGTTTCATGAATTTAAATGTATTACCTTGTCCTAATATACAGTTTTTTGTCCTCTTAATTTTGTATATATACGTATATATATATATATATATATATATATATATATATATATATATATATATATATATATATATATATATTATGCATTCAGCATTCCTGTAGAAAACATCATCACCAACGTAGAATACGCCTCAAAGGATACAGAATCTACGGTCGCTGACGAAATTAGGCTCAACGTAGCACACATTTTTCAGAACTGCAAACTTCCCAAACAAAATATCACCAAACAAGACCTCCAAATGTTAAACCAAATCAAAAATGACGACCAAATATTAATACTACCCGCTGACAAAGGAAACGCTACTGTCATTGTCAACTCTCAAGACTATCACCACAAGATGTCTGAACTGCTAACTTCTTCAGAATATAAGAAAAATCAGTGCAATCCTACCACTTACATAGAAAAAACAACAAAATCTATCATTAATTCTACAAAATTAGACAAAGAAACAAAACAGAAACTAATTCCAAGAGAGAAGAGTTCAAGAATCCCCAAAATATACGAACTCCCAAAAATACATAAGGAAAACTGGCCATTACGCCCTATCGTCAGTTCATTCAATTCTCCGACTCATGACCTTGCTCGTTATCTAGCAAAAGTTATTCAACCGATTTGTGAAAATGCTGTATCCTACATCAAAAACTCTTATGATTTTCTACACAAACTCAAAATTGTACCCTTGGCTGCAAATGACATTTTAGTTAGCTTCGACATAACGTCACTTTTCACCAAAATACCTATTGAAGACACGATGAAAATTTTAGAAGAAAAACACTCAATAAACCAAGACATACTCAAATTGATAGACCACTGCATGCACTCAACCTATTTTACATACAAAGGACAATTCTACAAGCAAATTCAAGGAACACCTATGGGATCGCCACTCTCCAGCTTTTGCGAATGTATATATGGAACATTTTGAAACCATTGCTTTAAATTCTGCAGATTTAAAACCTAAATGTTGGTTTCGTTATGTTGACGACACATTTGTAGTTTGGCCCCATGGAAAAGGAAACTTGAACCATTTTCTAGGACATATTAACAACATTCACGACAACATCAAATTTACTATGGAAGTTGAAGAAAATAATTCACTCCCTTTTTTGGACACCCTAATAACAAGACTTCCTAATGGTAAATTTACACACAAAGTTTATCGAAAACCAACACATACGAATAGATACTTGAACTCTCTCACATCACCATCCTGGTCAATTACGTAGCGTTATGAAATCCATGATATACCGCTCTTACCACTTATCTGACCAAAATTCTAAAACGGAGGAGATGAAGACTATTAATAAAATACTAATTCAAAATGGATACAAAGATCAAGAAATATTAAAAATTACCAACGAAATAAAAAGACCAATAAATAATAACTTGTCAAACAATGAACGAAAGATTCCTGTTATTCTACCTTATATAAAGGGAATTACAGACCGAATAGCAAACAAATTTCCCAAAAACGACTTCATACCGGTATTCAAACCACATTCAACTTTGTCCCAACTTTTAAGAAACCCCAAAGACAAAATTCCTAATGAAAGCCAAGGAGTGTATGAGATACCGTGCAACAACTGTCGAAGAACTTATATAGGACAAACTAACAAAATATTATATGCGAGAGCCGATGAACACCAACTAGCAATTACGCAGCACAATCCTTCATCGTCTTTAGCTGCACATCATTTAGATACAGGACACCAAATTAATACCAACAATATCCGTTTAATTGCACCTCTATATACCTTACAAGAAAGAATGATTAGAGAAGCAGTTGAAATTGAAAGAAGACCAAACGCCCTCAATAAACGAGATGACACTTCTAGAATGCCACAAATTTGGAAGAATGTCATTAAACAAGTTGATTCTACATTTCAACCAACTCCAAATCTTCCAGAAATTTCAAACTCTTATGCTGCAACTATTCCTGGCGTCCCCAATTCTGTACCTTCTACATCATGTACTAGACCTACTACCCGAAGTCAAACACACTCGTCCAGATTAAATTTAAATTAGTTACCTTGTTTCATATTTTGTACTTGTTAAAAATAGTTACCTTATTGCAATTTCTGTAATTATCAAATAAATTCTTGACAAAGGGAACAAAGGACGTTCCCGAAACGTTGAATTAATTGTACGTTTATTTACACAAGTTTTAAAGAAAAATGTCTTGTTTATATATATATATATATATATATATATATATATATATATATATATATATATATATATATATATATATATATATATATATATATATATATATATATATATATATACACACACGGCCACCCTGTAACTTTTGAACGGGTCGTTAGATTTTGTTAAAGTTGTGATGGGTTATATTAGAGCTAGTTTGGGATTTTTTTTACATAAAAAACAAAATGACCGGCTTCGGAAATGACACAAAGGCTGAAAATTTAAATGGAACAACCTGTATATTTTTAGATGTTTGGATTCTACGCCTTCAAATACATACAGTTCATCTGCCAAATGTCAACTCAAACACCATTTTACTTTGACAGAGTCGGGTTCAGGAGCATGTTGTGTTAATAAAAATTAGAAAATTAAAAATTACTGCTTTATTTAGGAACTAAGGAAATTACTATGCATATCGGTTTACTAGTACTTGACAGAGCTATTTAATATACACGGTGGCCCGTGTATGTTTCTATTGGGAACAGTGAGTTTTAGTTAATTTGATCGTTAACAAGCTTCACAAAAATTAATTATTAGGAAAAATAATATTGTAGGGGTAATTATTTATAATTTAGATGACGTCATAATGATCTAAAATTTGAAAAAATAAAAAAAAAAATAAAATTAAAATGGCGGCCGACTTGGCATTTGACAGATAAACTGTATGTATTTGAAGCCCTAGAATCTAAATATGTAACAATATACAGCGTGTTATTTTTATATGTAAAAAATTCCAAACTGGCAGTAATGTAACATACCAAAATTTAAAGAAAATCTAATGGCCCGTTCAAAAGTTACAGCCGGTTATACAGCAAAAAATCGTTTTCATTAACACGAAATATAATACAGTCCTAACCTATTTCCTCTACAAAATCCTCTCATACATAAATTCCTAGCCGAGACCCTTCAACAAACGTTTGAGTATTAGAGCTTTAGCAGATCTGGCTTTACTAATATATACCTAATCATCCGTAACATTTTGCAAAATTTATATTGGAATGAAGTGCCGTACAATGCAATAGTATTTGTTCTAATATTAACTGAAACAGTTAAGTAGATTATTAATTTAACCACTGACATCAATACACCACTATATTATATGTACCAAAACGTGCACTTAGACGTATCAATGTCTAAAGCATTAATATATCAATAATATAATATAATAATATCAATAATAGTAATAATATATCAAAGCATTTTCACTATTGCAGTAAGAAAAATTTCTTTATACTTATTTAAGGTTTTATACGTGACGGTGTTTATGAGGAAAATAATGTTGGCAATCTCTAATACCTTGTATTAAAGGTGTGTAATAACATTCTAATGGTAAAGTATATTGAGGAATTACTTAGAGCTTTGAAAGAAAGTTCAATTTCAATTTACGTTCTACCGAATAATTTTATAGATTGAAATTGGAGCATTAATTGAAATATAACTTAGTTATATTCCTAATTTAATGGAATATCTAAATTGTATGTGTTCTTAAGTGCGCCTTAAAAAGCAATTTTCTTCTAGTTAGATTACATTTTCGTTCTATATTTTATGTTATGATTTGAATAAAAGAAATTTGTCCTGAAAGTATGTTAGTAAATAATTTAAACAGAAATCATTTTTACCATCAAGCGAACACAAAAGTCTACGCCTGCAGCATATTACAGTATTACGCCAGTATTAAGGTTAAAAGTCATCGTTTCTAATCCCCTGTATTTGGAATCTGTAGCGTTAATAAAAATATTTTCCACTTTACGTCTGAAATTCTATTGTTTCATACGGCATTTTTAACACGAATCCAACGCTATCTATTTCGCCCAAATTGACGTTAACTTTTCAACCACCCATTATTCTTGTTTGTATTGTACTATGTAAACTCTTGACTTGTTCAAGAATTTTAAATGAATATATTTAGCCTCTTGGGCCTTTTTGGAAAAGTTGGGCGTATTTGGATCGTATTTTTTTGTATTTCGACGATTATCATTATTTATTGTAATGGGGGAACCTTATTAGGTTATGTCGAAAACTTATTATTTTCAAAATTATTTAAAGTATGGTCGTGGATATGTGAAAATGTAAATTTTCACGATTATTATACATAATTAAAGTAAATTTAAATGGTGTATTTCTCTATTTATGTTTTACATCAATTTATACATCTCAAATAATTCTTACAGATATTACCATTTACTGAGGACGATAGCAGTCATTGTTATCACGCGTAAATTTATATAAAATATGAGGGTGATCCAGAAAGTAACCTACGCTTTGAAAGAAAAACCAAACCAATATAGATACAAATATTTTATTATGTACGCCTTAAAACAACAAGTTTTCTCTATTCTTCGAAATAACCTCCCAACAAATCCAAGTACTTATCATACCTTTTCACAATTTTTGATATACCCTCTACATAAAAATCTACCCCCTGTGGACTTAGCCTTAGACTTCTGGAAACCTCAGGAAAATGTTGAGAAGGTTACGAGGTAGTGAACCAACGGTTCTCACGAAGCTTTCATTGACCGATTCATTACGTCATCATTGACAACAGAAGGCCTACCGCTACTGTCTTCATCGTGAATGTTTTTCCTCCATTATTGAAAAAGTTAACCCATTTATGGACAACACCTTCACTCATATTGTTTAGGTGTACCATTCACAATGAATTTCGGCTGCTGAAAGAATTTTTGCCCATGTAAACCTTATCACGCTCCGCAGTTCACACTTGGCTGGATTCTCAATTGCAACACTCATATTTCGAGGTTACAAAAGACGAGCACGCGACACCAACGTATACAGCTAGGAGCGTACTCAGCTACTGCTTATAACAATGGCTAAACGACGGCGCTACCAATACTGCTTTTCGCGTTATGGGTAAACAGCGGTTATTTTGTGGAACACCCTCGTATAAACAGAAAAATGCATAATTTAAAAACCCAAAATATAAGTATTTTAATTATGGTGATAGATACATTATATTCCTCGAAAAATAAAGAATAATAATTATCACTATTTAATTTAAATAGTAACATATTTTATTTTATGTCTTTAATCATAATTACTTCAGGTTATATCCAAAGGACGTATAAAAATAACGTTTCATTGAAATGTATTTAATTTGTTTTTGTCAACATAAGAATACACATACCTCCAACAACTACTCATTAAACAATAATATTACGCATACAGGTACTTAATCTATGTACACACGAAGATTTCTTGGAATTATTAATTTTTGCATTTCTCTTTTCCTAGCTTTTAGATACTATAGTATATTCGTCGTGATGATTAGTTACATAGAGGTATATGTTTGAATAGGTAGTTAGTATTTGAATAATACTATGAAACTCATTTTAGGAACAAAATATATCTTAAACAAATCACTGTTGTTAAAAGTTATCACCTGCGAAATTACACGTAAACCGAATTAGTACATTAAAAACCTTAAATTTATTACGGGAATGACACTTTCTTAAAAATCAGCCGTAAAGGTAAATGCACGTTACCGATATAGCTCAGTGGTGGTGTCGTGGTTCTCACTCCACCTACAAAAAGGGCACTCTTTACAACTTAACGAAGTCACAATCAGTAATAAAATATCACAAAGGCGCCATCTGACTTTCAATTTTTAAACTAATCACGTCATGAACTAGATCTCAACGGCCGCATAAGTTAGGAATGCGAACTGTTCACTCAAAATTCCACAAACCTACACAATGTCCAAAAACTCTTCACATTATTCTATAAAATTCTCTGTTAAAATGTAATTATTAAACGCTCTTTTAATTTGCAATAACAACTCTTTCCATCTTCAAATGTTCTCATTAAAATTTGGAAGTTGCTTACTCAGACGCCAAAAATTTACGTTAAAATGCAAAAAAATCTTCACAACATAAAACTATATGAATCAAAAATTACTCTGGAAGAAAATAAAACTGTACTTAACCTAATCGTTCAGAAAGCTTACACATTTAAGCTTAATTTAGTTTCAAAGTTCTATAAAACTACATTAAAATGAAATAAGAAGTTTTTAATATTAAAAAAATCGTATCATTTACTTAATCAATCGCAAATTATTACTGTGCCAATAATGGTTTTAAATCTGAAAAACTGGACGTGCTCGAATTTCGAACTCACAAACACACTCAAGAATCTTCAAATTAACCCATATGAAAATAAAAACGTAGGAATAAAATACTGAAATATAATTGTGTCGGCTTAAGGCACTAAACGCATAGTGCAACGGGCATGCATTCGCCAAAAATAATCGAACATGAAAGTATCAAGTTCGGCAACAAAAAGCAAACAAATTCACTACCCATCCTTCCGTTTCAACATAAAAAATCAACCATAAAGATCATAAAACAAATAAGTCCAATTCCGAAGATTATTCTGCATAACTAGCAATTAAACTTAACTTTGAAGCAACAAAGGGAAAAACTGCGAACAAATATAAACTACAAATCAGTTCTTACTTTACGTGTTTCGTTAATGAAAATTCCATTCTTTAATCTTCAAGTTCCAATACGATGCTACACTTTTTTTCTTTAAAAATATTAATACACTTTAATCCTTCAACTTACACTTATACTCAAAATTCAGAACAACAAAAGTCCTATTATTGTACGAAATTCTATTACAACATGATTGTCAATTTTCTTTTTAATTATTACGTATTTAAATATACTTTATTCATTAATCAACGTCATTTACTTCTCGCGTCACAAAATAAAACATTCATTCAAGGTCGCAAATTTTGATAGTAGTGTTACTGTTTAGGATACATAACAAAAGGTTGGGCCAGAAATGAAGAACTGTACACTACACCATTTCAAAAATATACTAGATTCTTCATACTCTACAATAATAACGGGTTGTTGACGACGCAAATATTCAGAAATACGCATATTGCGAAGCGCTTTGATAAAACTGCCACAAATTACAGTCAACACCGTTGCCTGCATCCAATTCACTCTATACTCCACTAACACTCGTCTGTTAGGCCTTATCAACTATATCTTTACAGCATTCACTTTCAAAATCTAAATTTAAATTCTCAAGATTTATACATCGAAAGAATAATCACGGAAACAGCATTCTGCTCTTGCCGCTGCTATAATGCATACAAACGATCTCACACAATAAGAGTTTATCTTTTAGTACAACCCATGCACCCAAACAAGGAACGCTGAAACCGATATCCAACTTGCATCGTAAATTCAATACTTTTCATTTCATCAGAACGAATGTAATTTAATACTTGCTTTACAGATAACCCCAACTAACTACAATTTTCACAACACCTTCTCTCTCTCGACGAAAAGTACATCGAGATGCATAAAGAATTCTTAAATGCTACAAGAACAAATAAAATAAGAAAAATTTGTACAAACCGCAACTCATACTGCTACTGCCAAAATAGCATAAACGCTCATAAATTTTTCGTAAAAAAACAACTCTTAGATGTTTAATTCAATATAGAAAACGAAAAGCGCTGAATGTTTCCACTATCATTCTAAATTTAAAATAAATCAATCTAAAAGCTTGACACATACACACAATCACCTAGTGAAATGAAAGGCAAACGTGGGGGGTCAATAGACGTTATGTCTAGTCATATCTACATTCCTGTGGCGTACATGTACTGGAACCTATCTAATGGAAATACTAACTGTTTCGCTTATCAATATTACACTAACCATTCTATGTGGAATTGTTAAACCGATAATACATCAGCTGATCAGAGGTCAGCAAGTTGCCACTCAGCTGTATATCGACATCTTTAGGGAGACAAGGTTAAGTGCAACTCTTTAGCTTCTTCTTAAGAACAAATCATGCGATTTAAAATCAATTCACACTAAATCAAGTATAGTGAAAGCCAAGCACAATAAATTACAATATACGTTTATTATTTTCTACACATAAGTGTATTGACATCCCTCCAGATACTTATTTAACTACGGTTTTGTCTAATATGGGAGCGGTTAATTATAACTATTATGAGCAAAACATGCAAATATTAAAAAAAATTGAATATTGCTACAAGTGTTTTAAGATGCATAAATTATGAAACTTTTGTGTTGATTTCCAGTTAACTCATCACAAAAATCTATTAGATGCATTCTTTACATTTACGTGTCTAGTCTTTTTTTATATTTACAGAAATTAACTTTCTTATTATACTTACATTTTCTAACATAATGCAGTTATTACTTACACTTTTTCTTAAATGTTTAAAATCGCAGTTCACTTATTGAATTTACTTGGTTAGTGTGGTTGACAATAGTTGCTCTAATTTCAATACGTCCCACCGGTTGACGTTTTCTGATTTCTTTTAAGAATCCGAGAAAATGTTCTGTATTATACGTGCTTTGTAACTGTGGTTTCATTTTAGTTTAGATGATCGGCCTATTTCCACAGTTTTTGCTTTTTGAACGCGACGTTTTAGTAGCGGATTTTGTTCCGCCATCAGGCTTACTCCTGAGAAGGATTATTTTCGCACTTGAGTCGAAATCATATATTATGATTTTTTCCCAAGCACTTGACTACTGTCAGATTCGAACTTGGTACCTTTCACTTACTGGTCTGAAACCTTTACCGATCAGCCACTGAGTAATCCAATATATATATATATATATATATATATATATATATATATATATAGGGTGTCCAGAAACTCTACGGACAAACTTTGCGTTGTGATTCTAGACCAGGTCCGGAAACACTTCGTTTAGGACCTACAGGGTGTGAAAAAATTTTATTTTCCTAGGTTTTATGGCGATATTTTGCGAACAAATTTGAATATGGTGCTGAAATTTGGAGCACGAGGGTTTTTTTGGTCGAGAAACTTAAATATTTTATTGATTTTGATGCTGCCTGCAAAGGGGCCATCTACAGTGGTATGCTAAAAGTTGATTGGCCTTAACTTTTTTACCACCCGGTATATTGACGTTCCGTTTGAATTAGTTTGTTCCCTTTTCAGTTCTAAGCAAAAAAGGTATACTTGGTCGACGCCTCTCAGATCAACCTTTTTCAGGATATTGGTTGATGACCAGTTTAATTTATTTAACCAACTATTGAATCTCTTGCAATTTTAGCAGGCTTTGACTAAAAGAAAATGACAAGTTGTTGCTTAGATACACAAATGTACTTATGACATTTGTTGTTACTCTTGTTGATACAGCGTTCCAAAATTCAAATTAACATAACACCGAGGAAAATAAAATTTTTTCACACCTTGTAGGTCCTAAACGAAGCGTTCCCGGACTTGGGTTTATATGAACCTTTTTCTTATTTTTGGGTCTAGAATCACTACGCAAAGTTTGTCCATAGAGTTTCTGGACACCCTGTATATACAGGGTGTATTTTAAAATCACCGACAAACGAAAACTGGAGATTCTATGATTCAAAATAAGACAGAAATGATTATAAATACTTTTCTGAAAATGCTTCCTAACCGAGATACAGTTTGACTAAAAAATACTTTTTTTAAGGTTTTTTTAAGATTCCTCAAAAACTACAAAATATATTACACTGAGATTTGGTACACCTACATATCTAATTAAGTACAATTAATCAGGTGAGTTTGAGTCAACTGACTCTATCCAGTGGCGTAGAATATGTTAAGTTAATCACTTCAAATAAAAAAAAACGCACGCCCCTGAAATATTTTTTTGATAGATTCAACATTTAATTCTGCAAATAAAATCATCCTTAGTATTTTTTCGATTCGGAACCCCGTTTTTGAAATATTTTGCATTAACATATACGACTACATTATTCAGTATTAACCAAATTAAATAAATCAGAGATTGCTTTGCATTTGACAGTTACGTATCTTATGTTTGCTAAAATAGTTGCTAAAACACTCAAAGAAAATGGCTACCCCGATCTAATACCTAACCTAAACAGGGAAAAGGTAAGCGAAAAAGAAGAACTTAAATATACAGAGATAATACCATATATACCATATATACAAAGCACCTCAGACAAAATACGAGGGATAGGCAGCAAGATACGCATTGCCTTCAAATCGACCAGAACGCTCAGGGGAATACTGAACAAAACCAAACCAGACATTGAAGATTAGAATTCCATGAATTGTGAATACAACTTACCATGCGGATACGGCAGTTCTAAAAAATATATATTGGATTACTCAGTGGCCTCAGTGGCTCGGTGGTAAAGGTGTCAGGCTAGCAAGTGAAAGGTACCAAGTTCGATTCTGAGAGTAGTCAAGTGCTTAGGAAAGAAAATCATAACATACGAATTCGACTCATGTGCGCAAACAGTCCTTCTCAGGACTAAGCCTGTGGAAATAGGCCGATCAACTCAACTAATCGAGAAATTGTGTTTTATGCGCACTTAATACCACGATTTTGCTTTTGCGATTAGCTATCAGGTTCAGCACATCATTAAAGTATTCTGACAAACAATCCGACTTTCCGCCAATTTCTTTAAATTTGTCTATGAACGAACACCGGACACGATATAATTCACAAAGCCAGTAATATTGTCGATGTGAGCTCGTAGACACACTGTAGTTGGGATAAACTAACACAAAAATCGTAAGGATTTATTAGTCGAAAACGTTCACCAGTTAATTCCATTCATGAGCCACACGAACCCTTTAATCCACTCAAAGAAAGAAAAAATGACGTTTGACAAAGCATTCTCGGTAAGCCTACGCAGACCAATGTCAAACTTTACGATAAAAACGCCAAACTACTCCTAGCAATAGTAGAAATACTAGTTCTGGATACATAATATACAGCAACCGTGGCGTAAGGTGCATAACGAATTATCAAATAACGGGAATGGTAGTCAGCGTTGTTCACAACAATTAAAGATGGCTCCTGTACGATTGCCAAAAATTGATTTATCAATCACTTTCGAAATTTAATCTGTATTGAACTCCATGTTTCAGACTCTAAATGGGGTTGTGATAATCTAAGGTATACTTAAAACACTCAACATTCCCCACCATGTTTTACTTGAATTTAACAATAAATACAAATGGGGACTAGTTTCGACAAGAAATTGTCATCATCAGATCTTCAACTATATTCAACTGTAACATCATGTATGTGCACAGTTAAACCGCGTAAGGCGTGCATTTATAAAATATCAAGATACGTTTTGAGATATATACCAAGAATTAAAATTCAAGATTCCCTTTTACCTGAGGTACCATCAAAGGGAAGTCTCAACGATTAAGTAAAATTTAACAATCTGTTGGATTAACAGAATTAAAACAAATGAGGCCTTGAAGAGAACTCATAAAAACGTCAGCACTAAAATTCAAACTTAAAAGTTAAAACAGATTCCTACAATGATAAAATTGTCACGCCCTTAAAAGCTTATAATAGTATAGTTACCTAATTGCATTAAACATTAAATACCCATTCGGGAAGAAATGCAAAATTCGGACCCACGTTGAATTATGGGAATGTATCGTCAAACGTCGATGCTTAATCCATCATTCTATCCAATAAAGTTTAAAAATTAACGATTAATGTCCTAATTTACTTGAATCAACGCATGTGGTCAACTTCTAGTGAGGTTACATACCAAATTTGAACAAAATCTCAAATCTTCCTTAATGAAAATTAAGGACGAGACTGGTAAGCCTTCTCAATCGGGTGTTTATAAATTACAAAGTAGTTCATGTAATTGAATTATATAAGTTAAACGAGGCGCTCCTTTAGGAATAGGTTTGTTGAATACACTAATTGCATTAAAAAGAACAACCACACTTCCCAAAGATCAGCTTTCGCTGAACACATCTTATCTACCAATCATAATTTTGATCACGGAAAATTTGAAATTTTGCATATATGTGATAAAGGGAATAAACTTAATTTTTTAGAAATATTAGAAATCCATAAACAATTAGAAATAAATCCTCAAGACTGTCTTAATGAAGTACTCAATTTCAATAAAGGTTTTATCTTTTTGAATTAAATGACAAGATCCGGGTATATTGTGGCTAACTTATCTCTTTTGCAACAGCTGATTTTAGCAGTTCTTGCTTTAATATTTCTCTTTTTTTTTCTCTTTGAAATTTGGTAATTATAAAGCAGATTTTTTCCCGTAAGTATTTTCAATACCTGGTTTTTATATGAACTAAATTGTTTTCTTATATATAGCACAATGGATTTGTTTAATAAATTGTTCAAATTTGGTATATAACCTCACTAGAAGTTGACCACATGCGTTGATTCAAGTAAATTAGTCGTTAATTTTTAAACTTTTTTTAATAGAATGATGGTTTAAGCATGTACGTTTGACAATTCATTCCCATAATTCAACATGGGTCCGAATCTTGCATTTTTTCCCGAATGGGTATTTAATGTATAATACAATTAGGTAAAGCTTTTTAGGTTGCGACAATTTTCTCATTGTAGGAATCTGTTTTAACTGTTAACTTTGAATTGTAATTCTGACGTTCTTATGACTTTCTCTTCAAGGCCTCCTTGGTTTTAATTTTGTTAATCCAACAGATTGTTAAATTTTACTTAATCGTTGAGACTTCCCTTTGATGGAACGTCAGGAAAAAGTGAATCTTGAATTTTAATTCTTGATATGTACTGTATGTCAACAGATATCTTGACATTTAATAAATCCACGCCTTAGGCGGTTTAGCCATACACATGTAGTGTTACATTTTTTATAAACCGGGTGTCTAAAGTCTACCCACGTTCTATGGCTATGTTTGTTATTATAAGAGATACAGAGTCGGTTAAACTAGCAAAGTTGAGCAGAATTACATGATAATTCAATTACCGTTAAGAAAATTCAACATTGTTGTCAACTTTCTAAGATATCTGAAAATAACTAAACATCGTCCAAATTTTCAATCGGCTATATCTTTTTCAATATTCAAAATACGAAAAAGTTATATGAGAGACTTTTGATAGCTATTTTTATTTTTCGAGCTACAACCGAAACATACATTTTTTTAAATGGTAACTATAGGTTATTATGGACTCTTTTAATGGCTTATTTTTTTCTGATTTCAAAAATGCATAGCTTTGTACGATTAATATTATTAGTTAACTCACAATTTTCAAAAAAAAGGTAATTGTAATATTTATTAAACAAATTAAAGTGTGCCGTGAACATTTAAATAACAAAATAAGCTCATATTCTACTCTTAAATTTGTGGAAACAACAAGAAATAATGTACTACATTATCAAAATAAAAAAGGTCTAAATAAATTTAACTTACAATGAAGAGTAGCAGCAAAAAATATAAACAGATAACACAATCATAGAAGTGCTTCAAAATGCCCTCCATTATTTTGAACACATTTGAAATCGTTTTAAAAGTTCGTTTTGAACTTTTAATAAACTTTGGGTTCTAATTTGTTGTATAGCAACACGAATTTTATTTTTTAAATCGTCTAGATTACCAGGTTTTACTTGATACAGTTTGCCTTTAATTGCACCCCAGAAGAAAAAGTCCAGGGGGATTAAGTCTGGAGATCGCGGACCTCGATTTCCGATCGAATTATTAAAACGTCCCTGTAAATAGCTACACACAAGTAATCCATTGTGTGCTGGTGCCCGTCGTTTTGACAATAATTCAAATTTTGAATTACTTTCAACGGAAGGTCGTCCAGCATTTCTTTAAATTCGTTTCGTAAAAAAGTTAGATATCTTTCGGAATTTAAATTATATTCATAAAAAAACGGCCCAAGCATTTTGGTACCAATAATACCGCAACGTTTACTGAAAAAGCATATTATCTCGCCTGTTAACAGTAATATGAGGATTTTCTTGGGACCATTGGATATGATTTTTTCTATTGAAGATGCCGGTGTTTCTAAATTTTACTTCATCGGTAAAAAGAATGGTTTTCGAGAATTGATTCTTTGCTCAACTTTCATTAATCAACCATGTAGCAAAACGTAACCTTTTCTGATAATCTTCAACATACAATGTATTTCCTATATGAAAACGATATGGCTTAAAATTTTTTTGATTCAAAATAACGTGGGCTTCATCTTTGGAAGTGTTGCACTCGTTCGCAATTTCAGGAAGAGATGTAGTAGGAATAAATTCGACGTGAGCTAAAACACGCTCTTCTGTTTCTGTGTTAACATTAATTTTAAAATTTTGAGGTTTAGTAAAAGCCCCATATTTTTTTAATTCGATTCGAGTTTGGCAAATAATTTCACAACGGGTTGCCTTCTTTCCATATAAGTTTGAAGGTATACTTCCGAAGCAGCATTAGCATCTTTGTTAGACACGTAATAGCAAAAAAGCATACAACTGGCTACAACAAATAATTCAATATCTACTATTTGATAGTCAATCAATGCAGAGTTTTGTTTTTAATTGTCACAGCACACCACGGCAAACATTGCATTTGTTTAGTAAATACTATAATTACATTTTTTTGAAAATTGTGAGTTAACTAATAATAGGTATTAAACATTACAAAGCTATACAATTAGAAAAAATTAGCCATCGAATGAGTCCATAGCCACCTATAATTGCCATTTAAAAAAATGTATGTTTGGGTTGTAGCTCGAAAAATAATTACTAAAAAAATTTTTTATTCGCATTTTCCCATTTTACGTAAAAAAATAGCTATCAAAAGTCTCTCTTATAACTTTTTCGTATTTTGAATATTAAAACAGATATGGCCGATTGAAAATTTGGACGATTTTTAATTATTTTCAGATATCTTAGAAAGTTGGTAACAATGTTGAATTTTCTTATCTGTATTTGAATTATCATGTAATTCTGCCCAACTTTACTAATTTAACCGACTCTGTATCTCTTATATTAACAAAGATATCCATAGAACGTGGGTAGATTCTAGACATCCTGTATAAGTACTTGTAAGTATTCGTTAGTTTACATATAAGATGTTACAGTTGAATATAGTTTAAAGTCTGAAGATGACAATTTCTTGTCGAAACTAGTCACCATTTATGTTTATTGTTAAATTCAAGTAAAACATTGTGGGGTAGATTGACTGTTTTAAGTATACCTTAGGTTCGAAAATTAAGTTGATATTCTCAATAAAATTTCCGGCGAGCAAGAATGTAATCCTTTTACCATTCGAAGAACAATTCGAATTTAACCTATACCTACATACGTATGTAGGTTGCAAGATAATAGATGACGAGGTCGTGTGCAGTACACAAAAACTTAAAAGAAACAGGGCATTTGTGTATAAATTACTTTTTGTTTTTCGCCAATAACTTTGTCAAATCTCAACCGATTTCTGAAAACGATGCATCACAGTTTTCGCAATGAAAAGGCTTAATGATGTGTCATCAGTGGGGTAAGATGCATTCTAAATTTTAAAGTTGCGGTTAGTAGGGGGGGATGGATATATCGGGTTGGCTTGACTGTACAGTGCATCCCATAGTGGTTGAGACAGCCAAGTATCTCGGTTGTTGTTGAAGACCTTGCAGTTTTCGCGGTCCTGTGCCACTTTTTTGTGAAACTCAAGATGTCCTGAACGGATTTTTCCTAACTTCTTTCGTTCATAAGTTACAGGGCGTTTTTGAAAATTCACACTTTTTGGACCCCCTCCATATTTACGAAGTTTCTCAGCGATAATGTCAAATTGAAAACTTATTCCATAGAGAATTTTATGTAGAATTCAGTGGCGCACTCAATTTTTTTTTCGGGGTATGGTTATGGAGATACGACTCAAACATGATTTTTTCAATGGACCAGCCTGTATTTTATCACCTCATTAAATTCCTTATTTTTTTTCCTTCAAAATGATAAATAATATATAAACATAAATTCTTCAAAAATGCTCCTAAATCACTAAAACATTGATTTTAATAGTAGGCTAAAGATTTTCATACAAAAAAAGTTCAAATTGAAGAAATACTATTTGTGATTTTTCCATGAAAGGAACAAGAACAATACTAATACTAATTCACTAACAAAACACAAAACGTAGGTAACTAATAGCAACAAATAAATAGTAATAAAAAGTTCTTAATGTAGAATAAGCAACTAATTAAATATTTACTCATACTATTTCATTTCGAAATTATTCGGTAACTTATTCATTGAATTGTTCAAATTGATGTCCATTTTCCCTAACACACAATTGACACAATTTCTTAATACGTCTTAATGCATTTAAAATTATGAAAGGCCGATTTTGTAAATTCTGGAAAACTGCCTCTGTTGTTGCACGAAGTTCTTCAATATTATTGTGCCTCTTACCGCATATTTTATTTTTCAAAAAACCCCACAAAAAAAGTCCAACACTGACAAATCAGGTGACCTTGCAGGCCACCTAATGGGTCCATTTGTTCCAATACAATGGTCCTGGAAATTTTCTTCTAAAAACGGCACAATCAACCTCGAATTGTGGGCAAGGGCACCGTCTTGTTGGAAGTAAATGGCATTAAGATAAGCGAGGGGAACATTCTCCAGGAATTCTAATATTACTTCTTCTAAAATTGCCAAGTACCTATTTGCGTTGAGAGTCCCTTCAAAAATGCGGTATTTTATTGATGTCTCCAACAAGAAACAGGCTACATTAAAACCAAATTGACCCTGTTGTTGTTGCTCAAAAATTAGGTGGTGGTTTTCATCATACCAGTATCTTGCATTTTGCCTGTTAAATAAACCGGCACTGCTTATACCGGCTTCGTCTGACCATATAACTTTACTCGTAAAATTATTGTCCCTTCGAGTTTGGTTCAAAAACCAATTACAGAAATTCACACGCCTCGCTGCATCACCAGGGTATAAATGCTGGACAATATTCACATTGTAGGGTTTCAATTTGTGTTTTTTTAAAATCCCTTGTACCCGTGAGGGAACGCCAGTGTCATTTTCTAGCTTCGTACAAGAAGTCTGAGGAGAGACGCGGACGCTGGCTAGGACATTTATTTCATCCACTTCATTATTTTCCTTGTTATAGGTCTTGGGTCGGGGTTTAGAATACCCACCATAATTTAGTAGATTATTCTTTAGTCGAAATATCGTTGCTCGACAAGGTGGACGCCTCTCTGGATATCTAACGTTTTAAAAACAATATGTCATATAATGTCTTATTGTAAATTACTAGTTTACCTGTTTAAATATAATTCTAATGCTTCGTCAACATTTTCATGGCATTGATTGAAACATTGTATGATATCATGCTTTTGGGTGTTCTGAAAAAATCTTTCAGCCATTATAAAATTTCACAAATTAACAAAATCGCCAAACACAAACACAATAAAACGCATCAAAATTTATCATCATGACAGCAGATGTGTTGATTTCTCCACAGTCACTTGATAAAATAATGCTCCAAAAGTCAACAACAGCGTTTGTGGCATCCATGGCCAACTATAAAAAAATCACAAATAATAATCCCTGTAGTAAAACTTTGAAATCCATGGCACTCTATTAAAATTCTATGTTTTAGTAATTTTGGAGCATTTTTGAAAACTTCATGTTTATATATTATATATCATTTCGAAGGAAAAAAAATAAGTAATTTAATGAGATAATAAAATACAGGGTGATGTATTGAAAAAATCATAAATTTGAGTCTTATCTCCATAACGATACCCCGAAAAAAAATATTGAGTGCGCCTCTAAATTCTACGTAAAATTCTCTATGGGACAAGTTTTCAATTTGACATTATCGCTGACAAAATTCTTAGATATGGAGGGGATCCAAAAAGTGTGGATTTTCAAAAACACCCTGTAATTTATAAACGTAAGAAGTTAGGCAAAATCCGTTCAGGCCATCTTGAGTTTCACAAAAAAGTAGCACTGGTCCACGAAAACCGCAAGGTTCTATCTTCAACAACAACCGAGATATCTGGTTGTCTCAACCAAAATGGGATGCACTGTACCGGGTGGCCAACTAAGTACGGTGTCGGCCATATCTCAGGAATGGATTATAGTACAGATTCGGGAAAAAAAAATTTATAACAAAAGTGGCCTCGAGAAACGCCTGGAAATTATTTTCAGAATTGTAGGTCCACCGCTAGAGGGCGTATTTGACAGTTAAAATTTTAAAAAGCAAAATTTTAAACTGAATTTGTTGTTGCTGGGCAAATATCGGTTTTTATTGATATCTTATGCTTTTGATTTACTAACACATCGCTTGAAAACAAATATAACATTCATATATAATTAAAAAAAAGGTTAGCTTTATCACATTATTATTTTATAATTTGTTATCATTGTTAGTAGAGACAGCATTACATTTAGGTAATCTAGCGGCAACCATAACATTAGTATGATAACAGTTTAAATAACTGCAGACCAATGTAAGATCTTTTGATCCAGGCTAAATTTAATAATTTTCGTTAACGCGAACTAGCCTACTAGACGTCGGAAGAACAATTCTCGCCATTTACCTGTTTCTTACGATATCTCAGGATAGGAAAAAGATATCGACTTGCAGTCTTCACTGTTTTATTACTAATTTAGTCTACTTTTTAAAGACCTACTTAAACTTTTATGTTTCCATTTAATATTGTAAAGAGAAAACACAATATTAAAAAAATATTAAACAGCGCCCTCTAGCATTTATGTTATTAATCAGATTGCTTCAAATTTACAAATTTTCTATTGTTTGACAAAAGCTCTTTCAAATAACATCAAGTTTATTAAAATCGGTCAAGCAGAACCTGAATTAAAGGCGTTTTTTCGTAACAAGGTTCCCACTCTCCCCCGCCCCTTATTTGAAGAGATAGACTAAAACTTGTCAAATAAAAAATATGCAGAATTTGTCGAGGAATCTGATTATAATATTTAATATGCCCCTTAATAGAGTAAATTTTGAAAAATTTTCCTTTTTAAAATTCCAACTGTCAAATACGCCCTTTAGCGGTGGACCTACAATACTGAAAATAATTTCCAGGCGTTTCTCGAGGCCACTTTTGTTATAAAAAATTTTTCCCGAACCTGTACTATAATCCATTCCTGAGATATGGCCACCCGGTACATAAAGCTTCCCCCAAGAACAAAAATTGACGGCTCTCGGCGAATTTAAGAATGTTTCTCAGTTTTCTGATTGTATTGGGTCAATTTTCGTTGGGAAACCCTCTATATATATATGCATATGTATGTATATATATATATATATATATATATATATATATATATATATATATATATATATATATATATATATACGTATAGTTCTGTAAAATTTATCGCACAGATTTTCACTAACAGATACCTCTTTGCAAATTAGTTTTATAAAAAATTTACTGTTGGGCACGTTAAAAGTATGGACAAGCATTCATTACTTAAATACACTAATAGTGATTATGTCAATGCATAGTGTCAGGTAAACAATTCCTAATTAATATGTTGTAGCTAACAGTAGAAATTATAATAAACTTTTAATGATTCGTAGAAGGTAACAAATAAACTATTTTCTTGTAAGAATCGATTTTTTCAATTGTGGATTTAAAATGTAGCTTTGATAATTATTTACTTCTGAATAAAAAGGAATAGCGCATTATATTTCTTGCTTTAACTAATCTAATGAACGTATTGTATAACCACAAAAACCGCGTTTTGAGTACACTTACGTGTATGTTTAATGTATATTGTAAAAGTTGTTAGGTACAAATTCGTACGGAGCAGAATACATTAATTACCGAGAAAGTAATGTTCTAAACCTTTGTGACAATTCATAAATATAACCATGAACTTTCCAACAAACTTTTTGTATAATAAAGTTCTAACACTTTTGTCAAAACCACCATTATGCAACAAAATGTATACAAAATATAATATTGTAAGTTACACCTGAACTCTTATTCGTTCGCCAAAAACAAACAACTTACGTATAACATAATAATGAGCTTTTATCTCTGGTTACCTAACTTTAAAATTTATACCACTGCTTTTTTTTAACTTTAAGTAATTGTAATTTCCAAAGCATTACCAAATCTAACAATCCCACCTTATGAATAAATTCCTATTGCATAACAATTATAGTATTTCCTAATTAACAAAACAAAACAACATACATTCAATGCTTCATTTATCATTTTGCACAAAGCTGAATTTAATACATTTAAATATTGTTCGTATTTCTGTTTCTAATTTTGATTTTCTTGTTGCTATCATTTTTCTAATACTTTTGCTACAATGGTTTCTTCCGAATTTCAAGATTTCTATACCAAACCAAGTCATTTTAATCTAATTATTTTGTATTTAACGTAATGAGGCTTAATTTTGAATTCATATTTAAACATTGATAGTGCCCCAAATCGTCTTATAAAATCAGACTGATATTTTCAAATAAACTACGAACCAAGATTAGATAAATGCATTATCAATTCAGCAGCAATGCTATACTACAGCCGTTCAAAATTATATAGAATCGAGAAACTAATTACATAAAATCGTAAAACAACAAGTAAATTTCAAATAATTTTTTTTATAATAAATTAATATTAGTTAAGTTGCTTTGGTTTGTGTGAATCCTTACGATATTACAGGCTCACATTCCATTAATATAAGTAATTTGATTTTCAATCACATTATATTTAGAATTTACATCAGTTTTACATACATAAAGACAAAATTTACATCGATTGGGGCTTGTACTTCGATAGCGCAGTTGGTTAGCGCGATACTCTAGCAAAGTACAGGTCGTAAGTTCAAATCCTACTCGAGACAAACTTTTAATCTATATAATTAATAAAATTAACAATAATTTTTAATTAAATTTTGAATCAGTTTGAAATAATCATATTATATTGTCCCATTTACATACAAAATGTTTACACATAGCATAGCGATGCCATTACTAAGATTCTTACCTCCAATCGAGGTTAGAATAATATAAACAAATCAATATTCGAGTTATTCAGACCACATTTGTGATCTTTCGTTAAAAACATTCGCTAGTAGGAAATATAACCTATACGAATTTCCACAAATTAGAAGATATCCTCTCCAAGTAGTGTTGATTGTAGTTAAAGTAATTAGTAAAGTGTTTTTGATTGCTGAGGATGTAAGAAAATGTTATAAGGATGATTAAATCGCGTTGCATTCTATTATCAGACTTCATCCTTGTAAAACCGCCAAAAATGGCGTATGGGAGAATTACACATTTGATCAACTCATAAAATAAGGAATATCTTTACGTTCCAGAAATCTCAATCAGGTAAATATCTCATAATTATAAATAAGGGAACCAATTACAATCATATTACAGCGTACGGAAATAAAACCAGAAAACGTCAAACTGTGGGGTGTATTGAAATTAAAACAATGACTGTCAAGCATTCTTAAAGAAGCCAACAAACTGATTTCAGCTGTAGCAGTATAAATTGATGTTGGGCGCTTCCATTTGCAGTTCTTCTTTGTTTAGTTGATAAATTCAGCACCCCTGTTATGTTATAGTGACAGGTTTTCTTTATGATCCTCTTACATATTAGAAAAAACGGTGTTGTTTGCTTGCTGCTCGTCATCGAACATCTACGGTACCTGCTCGGTAGCGTAGAACTTTGGAACGTGCAATAATCGATCACCGATCTCAAAATTGCTGTAGTTACTGTATCGAATCGACGTACGATTCACCATTACAGATCTAACATTTTCTGTAGTTGCTGTATTCAAAATTTACATTTCCAAGTTTAAATTGACATAGCAGTGCCACTTAGGAGATATCTACGGTTTTTTGACGGTTTCAAAACCGCCTACTTAAAGGTATGTGCTGCGTCCGCTGAATTACCGCTAGGGGAGAGTACATGTACTAGATAACAATTTGAGGTATAAAAAGGGACTTTATTCTACATATTTGACACTGTAATGTAATTACTTCTGTTAGATTTACTAATCGCTTTGACTAAAGGGGTAATCTATTTGCATTTCTTCAATTCCTTTGTAATTTTTAAAATTTTTTCAGTGCCGAGATATAACTAACTAAATCGCTATTCTCAAGATTGATAATTAACCATATTCGTTATTAGACCACGTAAAGCTCGGCTTTAATCTAAAGAGGCAAAGAAGCGTTATATAATCAAAGTGCAATTATTTACCTTACCTTATTTTAGCTCAACGATTTTCACTGCTCGTTCTGCTTCATTTTCTTTATTGTTAGACCGTTCTTCCTGCCATTGATGTTTTGTTTGTCTGGAATTAACCTTATGCTGCGCGGAAGAAATATATTTCTTCTCCCTAACCGGTTTGTATTGCTGGTAGTTACAATGATGGAATCTGGATATACATATGACAATGATACGACGCGAAACCCTTACCACCTGCACCCGTCTAGGTCTGCGCTATCCCCGACAAAGCTGATTAACACCAGTGTCTAACGTATTCATCAAACCAGATCAGAATACTCCATTATCGCATGTGTTAATAAATTTTATCTCTGGGTTTACCTTATAAACTGACATATTTCGGAAACTGCCTTCCGCAGTGGTCGATATAACTGCTACAAAATAAAAAGTTACAACGAACTATTTACCTTTGCTTAGAAAGCTGTCTTATACAGTTTCTTTGTTAGAATAACTATCATAACTTGTACGTCCTTCATAAATAACTCACTACTGGGTAACTGTTAGAATTTGATAGAACAGTTAGATATTCCATTGTGTGGTTAGAATAATAAAATGTAGGATAATTATAACAGGAATTTCATACACCCAGTACTGTGTCAGCTTGACCGTTCAGTTTATCACTTTGGGAACTACTATCGGAAGTGCTACCGTATAAGCAGTAGTCTAAACTTTGTTGTCATACCGGTTGTGTTAATAGTTCAATTTATATCATTACGTCAAGCTTTAGCGCGGGATATTGTGTTGCTTTAATCCTGTCTGTTAGATTTGAGTATATTTTGAATGGTGCATTGGGATGTTCAGGTTATATGCGACTCAATTTTAACTGTGTGGGTATTTACATGTAAATTAACGCTGAAGTCAATTGTGAACTGAACTGTCTTCTTCAAAAATATACGTAACTGAGGCTTTGATTACTATGGTTGATTTTGTAAAGCAAAGGTAAGTTGAATTATCGCATTTATAACTTGAAACTTTATCTATTGTACATGAACCTTCCGTTTCAGACTAACGCTTTGAAAGATATACCCGAGGGGGGTATTACGTAATGCTTTGTTGAAGAGCTAAGTAACACGACTGGCTCTCGTTGATATACCTGTTTACATACGATATTTGTAGTCTTGTAGAGGAAACGTTAATATAAATTACTATTACGAATATCTACTTGTGATAAATTGCATACTCCAACTGCATATGCACGTAAAATAAATACGCTAATATAATTTGTCCTTATGAACATTTATTTACGATAAATTGAGCAACTCCTCTTGTCTTTTGGAGAAAACTTAAATATAAAGTACTCTTATTAGTATTTACTTGTGGCACAGAGTTGTTCTCCTTATCTTTTCGTGGGGTCATACTAAACCTATCTAGTCATTTTATTGGAAGTTGAAATAAATTAAGATTAGTGAGGTAATTGCTGTTTATTTACTAGCCCTGTTTTTTCTCCCTGGTTAAAGTTTTACAGGGCCTCTTATAAAACAATAATTTACCTTTTTCTTTAAAACTTGTGGCGCTCAATACTTGCTCACTCTCCTCGTCATAATATTTCTTTTTATGTGGTGGGGTAGGTTAGACCCGTCACAACTTATAAAACGGGTTTCCCGTAGTCATAGATTGTACACTACTAGTATTAATCAAACGTGAGACCAGTATCAGAGCGAGGATTTATCAAACTACGTAATTATGTAAAGCACAAGGCCAAACTACCTCACAAGGAATTGAAGATTTGTAATACGTTTCGAGTAACTTTTAAATGCAATAACCATAATAAGTTTGATACGCCTGTCCTATATATTCGGTACATAATTGTAGTAGGGAGAGCAGAAAATCCAAAATCAACGCTACATTCAAGAGCGCTGTAGTTTGTTTTAATAAAAAATAAAATAGTTAGCGTTGTCTCCTGTGAATATAAATATTAAGTTAATATTTCCCATACCAAAACGATTGGTTTGATATAATCTGCTTCTTTTTACACTTAAAATTTTTCTGTTGGTCTAAAGGCCCAATGAAGTATACTCAGTGACATGGAAATTGCAACACCAAGAAGGGGTAGGAATTTGACGAAACTTTGAAACGTTTAACTATCAAAAGGTTGAAATTGATTAAAGTTCCAAAGAAAAAGAACAATATAGGCATAATTTTTATTAATAATGGGTTGGTCCCCCCTGTTGGTTACACACTCCACTCGTCGTGGCATTGATTCTAGCAGATGGTAGATGTCCTCTTGAGGTATTGTGTCCCAAGTAACCTGTAATTCGTGCTGTAGAGCTTGCAGCGTTTGCGTAGGATACTGCAAGATTCTCAGTCTTCTTCCCATAATGTCCTAAACATGCTCGATGGGCGAAAGTTGAGGAGATCTGGGTGGAAATGGCAAGGTATTAACATTATCCTCTGCAAATCAGTCCAAAGAACGCCTTGCAATATGGGAACGTCTGCAAACGTGGGTCTTCCAACTGCTGAAGAAATGAAAGAATATGGGGTTTTACTACTTCATCCACATATCCTTGGGAGTTCATATTGCCTCAGGTGAATACGAAACGAGAGCTACTCCTATAAGTTACAGCAACCCATACGATAATCTCTACAGTTTGGTGCACATGCCTCATATGGCCATCATGCATCCCCAAACAGAATCGGTATTCATCAGTGAACACCACATTATGCCACTCTTGGTTCCAGTGCAGTCGCAACCTACACCACTTCAAACGTCGCCGTCGATGTTGAGTGGCTAGTGGTAACACAAGGTGTGGCCGATAGGATTGTAAGCCGAAAGCCTTAATTCTGCGGTAAACCGTTCGAGGAGTACAGGACGACCTTTGTTAGCTAACCATTGATCTGGTACTTGAGAATCGGTCTCTTGTTACCATAAGTTGAAGATGGCGGTCCTGCACCTGATTTGTTATTCTTCGCTCCCGGTTCCTCTTTTGCGGCGTTCCTGACTCTCCCTAGTCCATGCCTGATAGCAGCGCATGATGGTGGTTTGCTCCGGTTAAGGCGATTTACGATTTCTCTAAACGGAAAACCACCTTCGGGCAAACCAGCAATATGACCTCTGCGAATTCGCTTAATTGGCGGCAATTTCCACGTTGGCGCACTTTAGGCATTATCACACCCTCAAAGCAAACAATTACAAGCGAAAACCCTAAAAAACTGAACACAATCTCGTGTAATATACACCTGACAAAATTGTTCGAAAAAACTGAACGAACTATCAGATAAGCCATTACCACTTGATCCATATGGATTTAATCAATTGCTATATTTCAGTAGCTAAACGTTTCTGTCCAGTTTGGTAAAAAAATTCCTACCTCCTCTTGGTGTTGCAATTTCTATGTCACTGAGTATATTTTAAAAGATGTCATCGGTTTAGTTTGCAAAGCACAGAAACGAGTGGGTCTTTGTTAACATGTAGTTGATGAAAGCTTTGACTGTATTGTGAATAGGGCAATAGTTTTGTGGTCTAACTATATAACGGACCCTATGGTCCAAAATAATTTTACTATATGTTTTACGAATTAATTGCATTAGTTGTTACCGGCGTAATTGAAAAAGTAATGTTTGTGGTCGACAAATCTATATTTTACACGGTTAATTTTGTATTACAGATATTTAAAAATTAGATGCAGAAACTGGGGTTCTCAGATAATATTTATCTATTCTCATCTTATTATGCATGTTTGTATAAACTTCATTCCCTGCATTTTCACTATTCAAAAATATTTCAACTAAATTTCACAATTCCACTTGAACCATTGGTGTCATATATTAATTAATCGACAGCATCATTATTTTACGTTACTCTGCTTAATGATTGTATTCTAATTACGTAACACTTGGCATTTATCGAATTTACATTTAAAACAGCACACGTCTTTCAATAATTTTATATAATATTGAATAATGAGTTATCACTAACTTTTCTAATACGTATTGTGCATTCGACAATTAACAAGTCACGGATTGGGTGACTATTTGTGATGGTATCTTCATGGAGGTTTAATTTAAATACAATACTTATTTTTTTACTACGCAATTCTATTAAAATGGAAGTACTAAAGTAAATTGGATAAAATTCTGAAATTTAAAGTTTTTTAACATAATTAATAGCACTACCGTTTCATTAGTGCTATTAAATTTGAAAGCTGGAATTATGAACGTGGCTAAATTTAAATATATTAATTTTAACGTTGTAGGATAAAAGCGCTCTAGTTTAAATTATCATTGATGAATTATGGATTTTATTGTTAAAGTTTCAGAAAATTAAAATGGCTATCTGACTGATTAAATAATAAAGGCATTTTTGTATGAATTAACATAGTGAACGAAAGTAACCTTCATCAGCTTGGATTTTGAGTAAATAAATTACGAATACTATTCTTTAATTTAGAGTGTATGAGAAATTTGTGTAAAGGAACATGAAATGTGATGTTAATTGACGTTATTAGAATTTGTTATGGATATGGAACGTGTTCATTCCTAGCGGGTTATTGGAGATATCAAAGAAAGGTTTTAAACGTTTATTTGGGTTGGTTTGGTTTTAATAATAAGTAGGGTCAACCCACCAATGAATGACCACTTAGGACATTTTTCTTGCATGTACCTCCTATTTGATCCAAATATATACAACAAATATTTAAAACAAAAATATTCACATATAGCTTGAACTTTCCTCTTTATAAGCAAGTATTGTAAGATTATAATTGTTAATTCTAAGGTGTAGAAAAAAAATTACACAAAGACAAATTCACAAATGTCCAGTAATTGACCGTGTGGTACCAGTTATTAACCATGTATGTTCCAGTAATTGACCAGGTTAAAAAGCTAGATAAATATTTTATTATTAATAGAAAGAAAAACAGAAAAGCACTAAAATATAATTTTGCAAGAAATAAAGACTTAATATTTATAAATGAACAGACTTGGAAAATTCGTACTTAATTCGATCGCCAACCGCGATAATTTTAGGTGTTTCTAATTTTTCTAAAATCTGATCCTTAGCAACGATCATTTTCAATCACATTAGAAACAGTACTTATTTCATTACAACTTTTTAACGCTAATACTTCCATTTCGTCATCATCAAAATAATTTTGTATAATGCGAACATATTTATACGCTCTTTTCTTTCCTGGAAAGAACACAATTACAAAATCCCCTTTGACCATTGTTAAGTTAAATTCTTCAGATATGTCATCTTCACTAGAACCGCTTTGCACCCAGTCTTCTTCTTCTTCACTTTCTGATTCTTCGACTACCTTCTTTTTTTTCATTGATGATTTTGCTAGCTTTTCTTCTTGTTTACGCTTTTTCTCCATTAATCGGAAATTTTTTGCTTCAATTTGTTGTCTCTTTATATTTTCTTTGTCCTCACGAAATTGTAACCATCGCTTTGAGGTAGTTGCATAAGGCAACCTTTCTCTTTTTCTGAGGTTGTTCCGTTTCTCTGGCGATTCTTTAGGCCAATAGATGTGGTCTAGAAATGATGAACTTATAGATGTATTAGCACTTGTATTGGAACTATTTGTTTGCTGGTTGTTTTCCAAAGATGAAAGAGGTGGTTTTATAATAATGTTTTGTATCACCTTTATTTTGTTCTTATGATTTTCTGTACTTTTCGACGTGCTTTTCAATAACTTGTCAATTTGTTCAACATTTTGATTATTGTTCGACAAGTTTAATTATTCTTCACCTTCAACGCTATTGCTGGGTTGGTTTAACAATTCTTCGTTACTGTCACTAAGTTCATTATTGGTGGACAAGTTCTCTAATTCTTTGCTACTGTTATTGGGTTATGAATTATTTACCCTAAGACGTAACTTCTTCCATACGTAATATAACTCCTTCGCGGATTCATCGCCTGTCCATTCGCCTTTGTTTTTTAATGTATCCCTAAATTGAGAATCTCGCCCTTGAGGCAAAGTAGACTCAAAATAAAGTAAATTCTGGACGGAAAAACCACTTGGTTTGATTTTGATAATTCCTTTCCTATCATCAAGCACTCTGGATGAGTCAATTATACATTTGGTGAAATCAATGGCTTCAACGTCAAAAGGGCATATCCCGAATTTCCGAAAACCATTCTGTACTGTAGTGAGGGATATTTCTTCAATGCATTTTTGCAATAATAATGTAAATATTGGTTTTCTAATATTTTGATTGCGATTAGAATGTTTCCAATCAGCAACAATATTTTTTGAGTTACTTTTAAGCGGCCGGAAAAAAGACATATCTGACGGCTGTAAAATATGTGTTGCATTTGGAAATAATGCATACAGAATTATTCCATTTTCGACACAAAACTTTGAGACATTACATGTTAAGTGGGACTTGTGCCCATCCACTAGATATAAAATAGGAAATTTTATCCCTCTTTTACGTAGCTCAACAATAAACGTGTTACAAACATAACTATGAAACGTCTGGCCAGTCATCCAACCGGATTTCGATCTACCAATAATCCATTCAGATGGTGTATTCCGAGCTATTTCTGCAGGTATTCTTTCATATGGGTACACTATCATTGGTGGAAATATATGGCCACTAGCTGATATTGTAAATCGAACTGTGATTTGTTCTTTTTCGGAACCAGTTTTAATTTGATAAAAATTTTTCATTTCCCTAGGCCCTAAAATCATACCAGTTTTTGGATTGGTTTCAAAACCTGACTCGTCCGAGTTGAAAATCCTTTCGGGATCGTCCAATATATCGACACATTTTTCTTCTTCTAAATAATTCCTTAGAACACTGTGCCAATTTTGAAGAGCACCTTTTGTTACAGCAGCTCTTGCCATATTAATTCCCTCTGAATGCCTTAGTTTAATTTGTGGATGTCTGTTTAAAAATCCTTGAAACCATTTGTCACCTGGTATGTTCTTTTTGAACGGATTATTTCTTTGATCGCTGTTTAATATTTCCGTAACAGTCATTATTCAGGTCCTTTTATTTACAGGAATCCCCTTCTTTGCGTTCGCCCAAAGCCATCTTTCGAGTAAGTCTTCTTCATCTGGTGTTAAAATGGTAGGAGGGCCCATTTTTCTATCCATGGGTGTTTTTCCTTTAAGTTTGTTTATGAGTGTAGAGTGGGGAACATTATATTTACGTTCGGCTTCTCTAATACTGCAAATTCTACCTTGAATATCCTGAATCGCATTTTGTAGATTTTCCACCGAATACTTGAAGAAACATTTTTTCTTTTTTTGTAAATCCATTTTAATCTATAACAAAATTATGATGATATAAAAGGAAGAAATGTGTGTTACTAGTGGTTGACCAACCAGTAATTGATGGTCATTTACTGGATGGAATTAAAAAATGTATGTAAAAGTGAGCAATAATACAACTTAACATAAGTTAGAGTACTATATAATTGGGCAATCATATAATTTACTCTCTAGAAAAAAATCCATTTATTGACCACATGGTCAATCAACGGCATAACATGAAATAATGCTAACCAATATATGACCACTTAATTTTTCTGCACGTGCTTTGAAATTTTATGAAAAATATTTTTAAAACTACTTACATTGCGCTCATAACTATTCAGTAAACAAATACCAATACAAAATATGAAAGGATTACAAATGTATAAATAGGTTATTGTAAGCGCTCTCACTTACCTTTCTTATAACACGAGATTTAATGTAGGATACAAAATTGAAACTGCTTGGAACAAAAGATGATCTTACTTTAAAATGGCGCCGTGAGAGTCAGTAAACCTTGTCTTACATACAGGCGACATCTGTTACAATAGTGTGTAACTTAGAAGTTTTCTGTTTAGTGGTTTGCTTTCTTAATAATGACATTTAATTAAAAGTTTGGTCAATTACTGGTGAGTGATCAAATTATAGGTAGATTGACCCTAGGTGACTAAACTATAATATAACTATGGGTGCATATATTTTTTGCGTTGTAAATTTTAGAAATATCCAGATTTAACGTTATTTGCTTTTTTATACAGTTAGAATCTGTCTAATTTTTCTCAATGCAATATATAATTTAGCATGGTACCAAAATGTAATGAATACCTGAATATATTTTGACATAAGAGGACTCCAGGATAAGATAGGTGAAATGCGGTAAGTCTTACATTTTCAAAAAGTGGACCATAGGGTCTCTTGGGTCTGAAAAGTGAGGTTTCCGCACTAAAACAAAAAACAGTAGGCTGCAAATTATACAAGTCAACTGATAATTTAATGAAGAGAATTTTCCTAATCAGGGAGACAATTAAACAATAAACTATTATTAAATATGAAACTAAATTTGCTTAAGGTAATAAAATAAAATATTTTGACATGAAATATAATATCTGAAATCTTAAAATGCCTTTTTTGACTAAATGTGATATAAAAAGTGAAAAAAATAATGTTTTATGCAACGTTTTGACCAGAAATATGAAAATGTAAACTTTCACCATTATTACACATATTTAAAATACTTAGCTTTTTGAGTTTTTAATGTTGTATTTTTGTGTTTACGTTTATACAAATCTAAACGTGTCTACAACACTCACAGTAGTATTAAAATCTTTTAGAAACGTTTCAACATTAAATCCTATAAATCCCCGTAACTGTATTCCTATATGTTTAAAATCTGTCAATTGCGCACCAATCCTACCATTTCCAATCCCTGCTAATAAAATTTGCAAAAATTTTCTCCTTCCATCCGGATCCGTCCCTATCAAAGCGACCGCAAATTTAAATTCATTCTCTTCTCTTTCGAGAAACCAAACCTGCCTGATCCTCTTCTCTTTCGGGAAACCAAACCAGCCCGATCCTCTTATCTTTCGCGAAACCCAACCAAAGCCCCTTCGAGAAATCAACCACCCTGATCTATTTCCTAATAAACCAGAACGCCTGAATCTAACTTATAAATACACAATCAGTATACGTTCATCCGCCACCTAGTGTCAAAACCTTTCCAACATAGCCACAAATCTGCAGGCTCTCGAACCGTGAGTTATTGTACCCTCCCTGCAGGCGTTGGTCAACCAACGTAGAGCGGACTCAATCCTTTCCCGAGTTGTCGGTGAAATCCGCACGTTTCGAATACTCTCTGTCTTCAAGCTATCGGTGCAAACCGTATTGCTATAACTCTCGCAGCTTAGGCGACAGCCCGAAGTTATCTTATACATTACTCCTTTTAACCAGAATAATTACACTCATTACATCCGTACAAAATACGACAAACACAATTGAGATTCATCCTGTATATACCAGAAACATATTTTTTGCTATTTATATTCAAAAACAAATTTAGTTCTGTCATTTCACGAAAACATTCTAATTTTCCTGTCTGACAATTGTAAAATTTATATTCTTTAAAATAAATTTTACATTATAAACAACGTTCATAAGATTAGTTCTATTGAAAAGAACATTGTTTTGCGAATTCTATCTTTTAACAAAAGATAAAGCTTTCATTCTATTACTGAAATCACTATCCTTTCAATAAACAAAATTACAGTTGAAGTAAATAAATATCGCCATAACACATATACTATTGTTAAAATCTAATAGAGATTAGATTTAATTTTTTTAATTAAATTATAAATATAATGAGGTAAACTCACGTATTATATAACAAAATCGCTAAAAATCGGGATTGTAATTATTTTCAAACATCAATAAAAATCACGTAAATACAGAATTTTTATATACACGGTCAATTAACAAGAACAGAAACAAACACTTACACTCGTAGAAAAACACCCCAAACATAATTTATTATTAAAAAGATCGCTTAATAGAATAAATACATTTTGAATTGATAACATCAGTAGTAAACAAAGTCGGCCATCTTTATTTCTCCAGACGGCAGGTAACTACATTAAGAAAATTCCCTAGTTTTGGAATGCAAGTTCAACCACCCTTATTAATAATAAAACTTAATAACTAACTAACTCCATCAAATTATTAAGGATTTGATATTAGGCTGAAAAAAACCTTGGAAAAAGTAATTATTTGATTACAGACAAGCAGAGGGAATAGCATACAAGCTACATCAGTGCCAGGGTAATTGCCTAATCGCAGTCTAGAGTTATTGCTAATTTATTTTACATTGCATATTTTATTTAAGTTTGGAATTACATTTTAAATTATTTTGTTAAACTTGTATTATACAACATTATGCATGCTGAATAAATACCTGTTTACTTTGATTGGTTTGTAAAACTGTATTTAAAGAAAATAATTCACCTCATCTCTCGACCGAGTGAACCGTGGTCAAACTTTCATTTTTATAATACCCCTTTATAAAAGAGGGTGTTATACCGTAATCACTTAATTTAAAATTATTGAAGCAATTCATGTGGTGATTACTTAAATTAACATTTTCTTTGTTGAAAAGCCAGTGGATTTGTAACTGTTTTATTATTTTTTCTCTAACGTTGACGGACAATAAATAAATGCTTAATTTTCGTTTTGACATTTTGCAAGAACAGCAAAAATATACGGACAAATTGACTAAAATATGCTGCTATAACTGTAAAATTCAGTAAAATCTTCTGTTTATCTCAAATCTTGGATAAATCACATTATTCAAAACTATTAAAATCTTATAAGGCATATGTTATACTTAGGAAACGAAATTGGATTCTGTCAATGACAAGTCTCTACTTAAAAAACACAAACGTAATGAAACTTTATGTGCTATATGTAAAATATCTGGTGTGGAACACCATACGACCTTCCAACCTACAAAATGGAAATTAAAAGAAATGAAATAATGTTTATTTCATTCCAATACATTATAAACAAATAAACCCTTAGTTAGCGTAACTGTAAACATGTTCATCACTCCCTAGGAAGTTGTAGTAGGGATCTATAACTCCTCTTATGTGCTTTGGCATATATTTGTAAGCTTGTCTGTTGATATATCCATGCTAACAATGCTTACTTAATTTTTAAACGTTCGTTTAATTTTAATAACCAACAAAGTTTCGTTTTCATATCTCATTTATAATGAAATCTTTATCTTTATCTATTACGCGAGTTATGTATGTTAATAACCTAGGACAACTTACAATCACTTGAGATTGCAATCCGTTGTCCCGGTAATTAACACCCCCATAACTCCCTTGATATATAAATAACTATAATAACCTTTTTTTAAGGATAATTCTGCAACTTCTTTTATAATAAGTTCATTACGAAAAGGGGCATCATTGTAAAAACAAACACAATTATCTATGTCAAACAGACGTTTAAAGCTTCATATCAGACAGAGGTTAATAGATATCTAGATGATAACTTTACCCCAGGATATTTAACCAATAAAATATCGGCATTTACATAATCCGGGCTTCTGAGGCCCGTTATATAGAATCACGTATAGTCAGAATAGAAACAAGGTAAAACTTTATTTATTTATAGGTACATATACATTACAAGCGTGAGATTAAAAATGAAAGTGAAAATTTTTTTAGGGATTAGAGAAGCACTTAGTGCACATTTTAATACAATGCTCATTACAGATATTATTTTTACAACTAATGCATATCATTATGCTTTTACGATCAACATATGTGGAAGTTCTCCGGGCTTACCAGGCATATTCTGAACGAATCTGTATCTACCTCTAAACCCAACGAGTTGTTCATCAATAGTTACATTAGTATGCGGTATCATGCAGATTTTCATTGATGCATGAATAAATTGTAAACATAGGACACTATTGATAACTAATCGGTTTCCAAATGCGCATTCCGGGTTCTCTTGTCGTCAAATCTGACAAATCTTCGTATTTTTTCAAGGCGAAATATGGCCATTGTGGCTCGGTATATAGGATTGGCAAATTTATAACGCTTTTACTTACGGTGGACAGTCAGTTGTTATTAGAATTATCTGAGATGGGCGGAGCGGTGAACTGCTGTTCGACTATCGCGGTATAATCGGGTCACTCGAGCGCCAATCTAGGTAAAAGCAGCTGAATAAAAATCAGCTGCGCCTGCTTTTACACATCCAGCAGTAATGCAGGTTTCAATTTGCACAGACTCGTACAATTCCGGGCAGCGGTGCTTGACAAATTATAATAAATACCAGCCTTGGAACTGGTTTTATCGGAGGCCCGCTTAACTTAAATACGGGTTACTACTGGAAAATACTTATTTTTCGATTTCTGAGTACACTTGAATGCTTTTTAAATCAAGTGTGTGTTGAATGTAGGCATGTTTAGAGCATATCTGAATGCTCAAGTCGATTGAAATTATTTTAAGCAAATTATGAGTAACTAAAATCTCTCCGGGCCTGAAAGGACCTAGGGTTAAAAATTAAAATAAATGAAATAATAACCGAATAACGGTTAATTTTATAAAAAAAAGTGCAGACATATTTTTTAAACAAAATTTCATTTTACATAAATATTGTTTATATAGTTTTTTAATGTAAAGCGAAATAAATGTAAAAATTAAATAAATATGATTGAAAATGCTGAAGCTATATTATTGGTATTTTTATAGAAGCAGGCTTTGGATTTTTTTTTGTGGAACATGTATTTGTCTATTAATCTCTATCTGACATGAAGTTTTAAATGTCATTCTTATCTAGATTATTGTTCTTGCGTTTACAATGTTTCCTACTTTCGTAATGAGCTTCTTATAAAATAAGTTGCACAATTATCCTAAAAAAATGTTATTAAAATTATTTCATTTCTTTTAATTTCCTGTTGCAGGTTGTAAGTATACGTTCATAACGTAAACATGTAGCATTGTAAAGACAAAAACAATAATCCATGTCATAATGCGTTTAAAAGTTCATGTCAGATCGAGAATAATAGACATAAATACATGTTAACTAAAAAAAAAATCTAAAGCTTCTGTATATCAATAAGACAGTTTAACGATTTTCGTTCATATTTAATTAATTTTTAAACTTGCCTTGGGTTATATTAAGAAACTTTATAAAGACAGTTATATAAAATTAAACTTTCTTTAAAAAATATGTCTATACTTTTTCTTATAGAATTAATCATTATTCAGATATTGAAATATCTGGTGAGGACAAACCTACAAAATGGAAATTAAAAGAAATGAAATGATTTTAATAAAATTTTTTTTAGTATAATTATGCATCCTCTTTTATAAGAAGTTCACTACGACAATGGGCAACATTGTATACCCAAAAACAATAGTCTATGTCAAACACACGTTTAACACTTCATGACAGCAAGAAGTTAATAGACATCTAGATGCTAACATAAATTAAAAGAAATGAAATAATAATTTCTTTCCGATAACTATGCAACCTCTTTTTTATACGTTCCTAACGAAAACAGGCAACACTGTAAAAACATAATCAACAATATATGTCAGATTGAGATTAATGGACATAAATACATGTTAACGTAAAAAAAAATGAACTAACACTTAAATTCTACCTTAGGAATTTTTTTGTCGCTAAATACGCGTAATACCAAAAAAATTGCATAGATCATAATTAATTCATGAATATGTTTAAGGTCTACATCTAGGTATTTTTATATCTTTGAAATATGCAGCTGTTTTAGAAATATTTGATAAAAACTAAAAACTGCCCCTACTAAACCCCCTCTCTCCACCGCTGGATTTCTCCCAAACACTAATCAGCTCTAAACCAAATGAAAACAAGCTTAAATAAGAAATTTTACGTACGTAGGTTTTTTTGGTTCTGGAGTTATCTGGGATACTAACATACATCCACACATAGACACACATACACAGACACACATCCGGACATCACGGTCAATCTTGATGAAGCTTGGCCAAAGGTTGTAAAATGAGTTAATTAAGTCGATTTATCGACAGAAAGAAAGAATATCCAATTATACCTATAAATGTATGTGTAAAAAGGGCACAAAAAAGATGAAAAACTTGTAGATGTACCTTTTGAAGTAAGACTTCAACACGTTTATTTATCTCAAAAACAAATAGGTGTTGCACAGGTTATTTAATTAAAAGAGATTTTTTGGAAATGAAATATTCAATTTTATAGTATACTCAAATTTGAAATTCAATTGACGAAATGAAAACATTTTAAAATGCAATGACCAATAAAACCGATGATAAGATTGGTGAGTATTGACAGGATATATACTAGGGATACAGTCTTAAAATTAGAAAGCATGCTTATATATGGGAAAATCTTGCAATCGTAATATTATTCAGGCTATATACTATTTCGGATATTGAACGCAACTCTGATTCATATATTTCGGAGTATAGTGACGTTTCGGAAAGTGAAGATGAAATTACGGGTGTGGATAATTCAAGTGAAGACTTTGCACAACATTAATTTCAATGCTATACAGGAAAAGTTGGAACAATACAACGAAAATGTCACCAACCAAATTATTTCGGTGCGTATCTGGACAATCACATGAATATCTATATAAACACGTACATATGGCAATAATTTTTTTCTAATGAGGCATTACAACATATTGTCAATAATACTAACACATATTTGCAAAACATACGACCTAATTATACTAGATTTGGTGCTTTGCGTTCTCGACATTCTAACGTAAAACAACTTTGGGATACAGATGGCATTATTACGACTCCCAATGGGAATAAATGAACTTTTACTATTACTTCGAGCACTGTGATTTGATAAATTTCATACTCGAAAATAAAGACAGCTCGGAGATAAACTGGCACCTATACCTATGTTCTTTGATACTTTTGTGGAAAAATGCCGTGATAATTACACTGTTGGGGAATTTGTCACAATAGATGAAATGTTAGAACCTTTTCGTGGTATATGTTCATTTAGGTAATATATGCCTAAGAAGCCCGCCAAATATCGCATGAAGATATTTGCCCTGGTGGATGCAAAAAAATTTCCTTACAAACTGCTATTATTTTAGCTCGTAGAATCTCGTCCCGAAGTTTCCTGATGGACTTTTAGAACACCCTGTATATAATATATATATATATATATATATATATATATATATATATATATATATATATATAGTGGAAACCACTTATGGAATAAAATCCTTTATGTCATTATTTTAGAAAATTACAAAAAATGCTGGGACACGTCAACTTTTAAATTCAGTTGTGCGTTATTTAAACATAAATTTAAACAAGGTGATTCGCGCAAGTGTACCATAAGTAGGTAAGATTGGAGACTTCTGGGATACACCACATTTCCAAGGTCCCACATTTCCAAGGTTGCCACAAAACCAAGGTCCCCACCGTACCAAGGTCAAAAAAGCGCAATGTTTGACCTAGTTACATATCATTACCACAAAACCAAGGTCACAAACCCCGCTTTCCTGTTCCACAATTACAAGGCCATCCGTGCGACCTAATTACATATCATTACCACAAAACCAAGGTCACAAACCCCGATTTCCTGTTCCACAATTACAAGGCCATCACTGTGACCTACTTTATGCTTAGCCACCTGGTTGCCACTCTTACCCACTTGTATTTTGTGCCCACCCACAAAATAAAAGAAAACGATATGTTAATATATTTAATTAATGTAGAAACATGTACAATTGTATTTACTCAGATATATGATTTTCTTTAGGAATAAAACATTTTGATTTAGTACAAGTGCAGAAGGTCCTCTCCACTTCCGTTTCAGTACATCTGCGCGGACGTGGTGCGAGGAGCTGAGCATAAGTGCAATGTGGTGCCCATCGTAGATGTTCCTGTAACGGATTGACATCTGGCTGCCATCGGTTTATTCTAACCCCACACATGAAACATTCAATCGTATCGTCTGAAGATGTGGAAATGAATCCTGCTGCTGCAAGCGATGAGGATGAGTGAACTCCAGACCATGTTCGATACGTTAGTAATCGTTTATCGAAACAGCTGTAATACTGATGATAATAAAAGTTTGGGTCACACATGTTAACATCAGCGAAAACAGTATGATACTGACAGGAAATAATTTATTCTATACAATATATACAATATATACAACATATATATATATATATATATATATATATATATATATACAATATGTACAATATATACAATAGATAAAATAGATACAGTAAAAAAAAGACTACTCGTCTACGTAGCACACCTCATCACACAGTATACATGAGTCATCATCATACACATCGTATAACTGTGTGAGAGGCGCCCTACACGACGAGCACCAATAATATTCGTGCGACAGGTGGTATCGCGCAGTCCAGCGCTCCATATGCATATGATGGTCCACTATGCGGTAATCTCCTGGTTTCAATCGGGCGAAACGGCAATGACACAAATGCATGTAGTCCACCAGATGGTAGCGAACATATATTGATACAATGTGGGCATATGCTGTTACACGGCTTGCCGAAAAGTGCTCGCGTATTACCTTGCTCAATTCGGCATACCACGCTGAATTCCACTGAACCAGTTCATAATTATTTCGTAGCACTTTGGTTATGGAAGCCGGTAGTATTCCTTTCTTTTCAAAATTTACCCAGTTCGGAATTAATTGACATGTCCGTCGCGTACTAATTTGAAATAAGGTTTGTGGTTGGTACACTGCAGGAGTCTTCCACTGGAGTAACTGACATAGTGAAGATCGGTAACTATGGTATATGTAAAAACCCCTCCCTTTAAGTATACGAATAATACTGAGTGGGGGTATGTAACCTTGTGTAGTGAACTTGTTGTGGCAAAGTGGAACGGGGAACAACCTTGGAAATAAGTATGCCTAGGAATCCTTGAAGTAGTGGTGAATACAAGGTTGGAAAAAAAAACAAAATGAGTAACAGCCTTGAACGAAAAGAAAACCTTGAAAAGGTGTAACCGACAAGACCGCTAAAGCAATGTGTGGTATAATCGTGAAGGTCACGTAAGTAGCCTTGAGGAGGGTACATAGTGGGGAGAGTGTCATATATAAAAGAGAGAGAATGTATGTAAAGCCAGTATCGTATATAATGGATAACATCGTACGTCAAGCCATAGAAAAGGCGAAGATTATCGGTGCTATAAGTTCAAGTAAATATTGCGATATTTTGCTTAATAATGTGCATTATTTCTTAAATAAAAGTAAAACAAAGTTTGTTAGTGTCGGTCTATCACCCAAATTTGGATTTGAGCCAGTCGTAAAACTCGGTGGATCGAAGAGTGGTGGAGTGGTGTTGACAGGCAGGAATGGCGTATACTTATGGATAATCAAGGGGTAATTACTAATTATTTCTACAGTCCTGAAGGAACATGGCTACCTACCAAACTGGGATCGAAGACTGTCTCGTACGAAAATATTAACAAGAAAAAAATTATACGCCTCTGTGATAGTGACGAAATTGATATCTATTTAGGATGGGAGTCTATAAAACAGTTATGGAAGCTTTTGAAGATAATATATTACCGATTGGAGTTGGAAGATACTGTGAACTTTCCAGAGTTTTATAAAAACCTAATAAAGTCGGCAGCGGTAATTCCTGAATGTAACATTCACCAAGTTATAGGTCCATTGCATGATGTATTTGAGGTCAACATAGCCTGCCTTCTGGAAATGGAAGCATTTGCCAAGGAGAAACTATATATGGATATGGATCTTGCCAAACCTATAACTGAAAGGGGGGGTAACGCGCTTGTAGTCAATAGTGGATAGTATTAGATGTTAGTCAATATGTGGATGTGTTATAGTGCGGAGTCGTGGCCTAAAGCTGTAGATTGTGTTAGTGCAGTCCAAAGACTAATATGCCAGTTACAATCATTAGAATTCGATGCTGATCATGAAAAAGTGTATGGAATGGGTAGATTTAGTGATGACTATTTAAATAATCTAGTTAATAAGTATGGGGGAGGAATACGCCTTTGTGAAAAATACTTAACATCGCATGTAGGTGATATAGAGTGTATTTGTTGTATAAAGCGATTAATAGAAGACCTTAAAGAAATATCATTGGAGCAATTTATACACAAAATATAAAGATATTTACCGAATTTTGAGCCATCAGATGACGACTCACCCAGTGAAGAAGGTGTGCATTAATGAGTCCAAAAACGTAGTTCACTACATAGTAGTATGGCAGTTGGCGCACAGGTATGCGCGAAAAGGAGAATGGGAACAAATAGCTAGAGATTCTGCGCGATTTAAAAAAAGAATAGATGACTGTGGTAATATAATTTCACCAATTCTCAAAAAACAGCATCGTGAGTGTGTTTGTCAGACGCTTTAGTAGTATGTAGTGAATATATATATATATATATATATATATATATATATATATATATATATATATATATATATATATATATATATTATATATATAGATAGTATATATAATAAGTAAAAAGATCTGTTTATTGCACATTAATGTTACAGTATATATAATTAAGGTTAATTAGCGTATTACACAATGTCTTTGGTAGAAATCCAGGAGTTGTGAGAAGTATCAAAACCCAACCACTTAACGAGAGCTTTATTTTCTTGACGTCGGCTGACACGTTCAACTAGATGAATGTCTGGATGTTTAACACTTTGTAGTTCGGGCTCATAGAACCGACCTTGAATCTCTTCATCTCGACTATCACGTAATGTGTAGGTGAGTGGGCTTGAACGTTTAAATGTTGATATTCGAAAGACTTCGTAACTCCAATTAGGTGTGTACCCCTTGGAGAATATGCTTCTATGTTTGCTAATGCGTACATGTTCCCCCACTTTAAATTTAGGTGTTTTACGGTCAAGAATTTTTTGACATTTTAAATGTTTTGAAATAGATGCACTATTTTTTTCCGATACATCTACCGGTTTGTATCCAGTTGTTCTATGCTTTCTTGAATTATACTCGGCAACAATGTGCGGTAATATTGATAGCCACTTATAGGATCCTTGCATGCTGAAGGTTTTCCACATTATTGCTTTAAGGGTGCGATTTACACGTTCGACTATACTACTTTTCAAGGTGGAATAACTACTGTAATGATTGATATTAAATTTTTTCATTACTTTTTTGAATTCAGCATTATAGAACTCAGTTCCCATATCAGTTTGTATATGTGTAGGTGTCCTTTTCAAACCAGACAAAAGTTTATCCATTACATCCGATACCAGTTTACCATTCTTACGTTTGATGGGAAAAGCCCAGACATATTTAGAGAATGCATTTATTATTACTAAAATGTATCGAAATTCTTTATTCATCCGAGCATATGGTATCATTTCCACTAAATCAGCTTGAAATAGAAAATTTCTTCTTGCAGGTTTGTGCAGTTCTTCAACAACATCGGCTTTACTCATTTTTGTGCTTTGGATTTTACTACGAACTCTACGTTGAATATCGTTGCAGTTGAAAACGTCGGCATGATTACACGAATTACATCGTTCCTCTTAAGAGGTTGATCAATTACATCCTTTGCCAGCTCAAAGTTTGTACCATTTATGTTAAGATCAAGACTTGGATGACTCCACCTGCAATGTTCTATAGTGCCGTCGTTACAGGGATAGGTATATTGATCACCTACGCCGGTAGATAGACTAATTGTCTTCTTTGCGGCGATTCCAGAAAATGAAATGAAAGTTTCATAAGACAGATCGCTGTGATGAACAATGTTTCCCAAATTTATACACTGTCATTTGATGATGAAGATGTCCGCCAAATTTATCTATTGGCATCACTGGTGGACATATAGTACTATCTGTAGTGATAGTCGTCGTAACAATGAAAGGAAATGACTATAGTGGTAGGTTTATAACAAGATCTGTTACTTTATTACTTTTGCGTTACGTAGTTCGTCAATGATATATATTATTTCATTGTGATTGCTAGTATTTCCTGCTGACATAGATCCTAATAATTCCCTTAACCAATCGACTAACTTATTCGGATTATTCCACGGTACAAACTCAATAGGTTTATTATTGTATCGCAATAGCTGCAGTCCACCACCTCTTTTGGATATAGAAGTTGTTCGAGATCTGGTGGCTGGAGGTGCAATAGATGATGTGGCAGAACGTTTTCTGGGCTGAAGTAATGGTTTAATGATTTCAAGGTACTTCTTACTATTAGTTCCTCGGATTTGATCATCAGGGTTATAATTACGTCGGGCAGCATGCGTACGACGCAAAATGTCATTGTAGTGCTGTAGATCCCTCTTTTTGTATCCCGTAGGAACTTTTTTAAAAAGTAGTTCATATAATCCCGGTGTTCCCTCATAGTCTAGGGATGATCCATCGGGAAGAGCGATTCGCAAATTTTCTCCAACAACAGCATCGCCTATAAAAATTTCTCTTCTTCAGGAATAAAATGCACACGGTACGTTAAGTCATATTCATCTTCGGTATCTCTAAAGATACCTTCGACGTAGTATTTCGCTAATCCTTGGTATTGATTAAGATACTCTTCAAAGGCGGGTTGAGATCCAGCAGCTAGTAGTTCCGATTTCAATTGTTGTAAAGTCGAAATTTCCACCTCGTCGTCATGTGTGACATCAGCAATTACAGATTCCTGTAGAGGTGTGGGAATGGTGTCAGGAACAATAGTACGCGGCTCCTTACGTATTCTAGAGGTTTTCGGTGTATAATGTAAAAATACTTCATTTTCATGTGCAATGGACTCCTTTTTTCCGACTTCTGGCGTAAGGGGTTCAGCTTTGATGAGAGAACCATCATTTTTAGTAATTAATTGTTTTAATGGTTGTGTGATAGGTTTAAAGTGTGCCTCGATTGTACATTCTGTAAGTGCAGTATCTTCTTTCAAACTCGCATATTTCTGTTGCACACTCTTGCGAGCACGCAAAATGTCTTGTACTAAGCGCTCCTCCATTACGACTGTACGTTGACAGTCCTAGTGGATTATTTATACTGCAATGAAACAGTCAAATCTCTTACGGTAACGACCGTTATTAACATCGCTTTCTTTATCAATCACAAGAAATCCGAATTTATCACGCCAGCAACAGCAACACAAGTCTTTAAATCTATCAAATGACAGATCAACATTAACGTGATCATCTTACACATGCTTGAGATTAGTGTGATCTTGTTGAAAAAGAACAAGTAAATTCGCATTATCACGTATAAGCTGTTTTAGAATTGAAGAATACGTTTGACACAGATAGAAACAATCATTATTTCGATGTCTGCCAAAACAAAAATGATCTCTAATTTCATTTTGTTTATGACATGCTACATCATCAAAAATCAATATTGAATTTTTACGGGACTCACTAGGAGGTATAACATCACTATTATCACTGTATTCGAAATACCTAATTTCCTTTATGGGTGCCAGTAACTCCCGCAGGTACTGGTATTTAGGTTGGTATAGAGATTTGCAATATATATAGACATTTTCAAAACGTAAGCCATTTGGATGTTCTAATAAGGTAATTATAACATTGGTTTTTCCACAGCCGGATGGTCCGACGATTATACCTCGTTTACATCCCCCTTTTATTAAACCGCTGTGTTTAGAGTACTGCTCCTTGTTAGGAGTAATGTCATAATTTTTGATAGGTAATTCTGTACCTTGCGGAATGAAACGGATGTCATCCATTATGGTACTAAACCACGACTTGTATGACGCTTCTATATATATATATATATATATATATATATATATACACCACGTGCAGAAAGTAGTTTAGTAGTGAAGTGTCAGTCAGTGTGGTATGAAGTATACATCCCAGCGTCAGAGGAAAAAAAAAGGTTCAGGATTAATTAATACTTTAATAAATAAATTACCCGTGGAGTTGCATATACCCGGATATCGATATTGTGGGCCAGGTACCCGTTTACAAAAACGATTAGCTCGTGGCGACAAAGGTATTAACGCATTGGACGAAGCGTGTAAAGAACACGATATTGCATACTCCCAGTCAAACGATCTAAGCCAACGACACATAGCAGATAAGACTTTACAACAAAAAGCTTGGAATAGATTTCGTTCTACCGACGCTACCTTTGGAGAAAGGACAGCTGCATTAACCATAGCTGGTATAATGAAAGGAAAACGGACAATGGGAATGGGTGGCAAATCACGGAAAGGACAAAAGAAATTGGGAATGGGAAATAAATCACGACGAAGGAAGCATTCTCGCAGAGCAATTTCGTTTAACAAAGCAGTCCTTTTAGCCCGACGTCGTGTTGGTGGTAAACTTCGATCATCTTTAAAATCGACAATACAGCAGGCCTTGAGCGCTATAAAACACAAAAAAATTATGTCACCCAAGAGCAGAATATTTCCAATACCAAAACGTGGGGGATTCATACCTCTTATTCCCCTTTTTGCAGCATTAGGAGCTTTAGGTCTCTAGGTGGCGGTGCTGCGGCAGTCGCAAAAGCAGTAACTGACGCAAAAGCTGCGACAAAAACGTTAGACGAAACCAAACGACACAAGCAAGCAATGGAAGCAGCTGCATTAGGAAAAGGTTTATACATAAAGCCATATAAACGAGGGTTAGGTATATATTTACAACCGTATTCAAAAAACTCCCACTGAAGCTACCACGTCACGCCTTAAGTAATGTTGAGCTATCAAAATTTGTGGAGCAATTACAGATTCCCTATTTTAGAGGGATATATATGCGAGATAACTTACCTACACGAATCCATGCGAATGAATGTGGTATTGTGAATCTGGATGATCAAACTAACAAGGGTACACACTGGACAGCTTACATTAAGCGTAACAGGCATATTACATATTTTGATAGCATATGACATATTAAACCACCCTTTGAATTACTCCACTATTTTAAAAGTGATGGTAGCAGAAACACAATTGAGTATAACTTTACCAAGGTTCAAGATTTTTATACATACAACTGCGGTCATTTAGTCTTACACTTTTTATATGACTACTCGTACTGATTTTCAGTAGTCGTTACGTGATCGTAATGTCGTACACATTTACATTTACCGGCAAAAAGTGTATCTTGCAAGCAACCTCTAATCCACCGATTTTTCTTGAGGATGAGTCGGAATACGTAATGGGATTGACTAGTTTTGAATCTTTATACAGAATGTTACTTCAAAGAATAACCAACTCGTATTTGGAAACGATAAAATTACAATACCACCAGGACCATACGAAATCGCGGATGTGAATAAATATATTAATGAGTTAGTGAAAAGATCGAGAGCATTTATGCATTTACAAGCGAATAATAATACTATGAAAGCAAGTATGAAAGCAACCCATGACATTAACTTCAATGTGGAAAATTCGATAGGACCTATGCTGGGATTTAATAAAACTGTTTACTAGGCTTGGAAAGTGCATACCTCCGATACTCATATTAACATTATCAAAATTAACTCATTAATTATCGAGTGCAACATAACAAGTGGTAGTTTTAAGAATGGTGAAACATCACACATAATTCATCAGTTCTTTCCCAGTGTACCAGCGGGGTATAAAATAATAGTCCGCTCAACATGTCATCTATCTACCTATCAATTCATCTACCATTTCGACAATAACACTTAAAATAGTAGACCAAGACGGAAATCTCGTCAATTTTAATGGGGAAGTCATAACGATAGGACTACATTTAAAGAAAATATGGTGACGCGCTATAACACATGTGCATGTAACCAGAGCAAGTCAAACTATAAAAGATCAAAGTGTGGAAAGGTGAGAGTCAGTAAGCGTTCAGTGCCCAAAGCATTGACACCGCAGAACAAAGCATTATTGGACAGTCTCGGCTTTACAGTACTACAATGAGTATATTAAACGTTAATGAAAAAGTTGTCGCTGATAATGCTATCGTTATTTCCGAACTGCACACCCATCAGCCATACACTACCAGATTCGGAAACAATGATGAAATCAGGATACCCATTCAGGAAGACATGTGCACTCTACCATCCGAAAGCTATGTCTACGTAGAGGGACGATTATTACGTCAGGATGGTACTGTCTCTAACACCGCAAGGTTCGTTAATAACGGTATCGCACACAGATATGAAATGAATGGAATAGTGGTAGATTCCGTAACGAAAGTAGGATTAACGTCGACAATGAAAGGATTGGTATCATTGACGTTCAATGATCTCGTCCGTCATAAAAATGCAGGTTGGTTTCCTACTGCAAACAGTACACTAACAAATGCTCAAGGATACTTTAACGTTTATATATCGTTGAGAATGCTACTTGGCTTTGCCGAAGATTACAATAAAGTGATTTTGAACATTAGACAAGAACTGGTATTAATTCGTAGTAACATTGATACCGACGCAGTAATTTCAACTGTAGAAGAAGCATTAAAAGTTAACATAGGTAAGATATATTGGAAAGTTCCACACATCATTCCAGCATTAGCAGAGGAGTTGGCGTTAACGAAATACATTGATAAAAATGTAAATACGCCAGTAACATTTAGAAGTTGGGAAACCCACATATATCCCGCCGTTCCAGCAACAGATAAGCATACATGGGCAATCAAAACATCTACTAGTACAGAAACACCTAGATCCATTATTATAGGATTTCAAACTGGGCGAGAGAATAATGTTGTGCAAGATACGAGTAGATTCGATAAATGTGCACTAAATAATATTCGCGTATTCCTGAACACGGATCGTTATCCGTATGACAATCTCAACGTTAATTATGATAACAATTGCTTTGCTACGTTGTATGAAATGTTTGCTAAATTCCAAATGTCGTATTACCAAAGAGAGGGGCAACCATTACTCACCCCCACGCAATTTACCACAGCTGCACCGTTGATTGTCGTAGATTGCTCAAATGAAAAAGAAGCATTACACTCTAAAGCAGTAGTTCTTCGTGTGGAGTTTGAAACAGCGGCAAACATAGCTGCCAATACGACAGCGTACTGTGTTATACTCCACGATCGTTTAGTTACATACAACGCGTTAACCAAAGTAGTACGACAGTTGTAATACAATGACCGTCATAGTCGATGTACAAGGGTTTAAAATTTCAAAAGCTTTTATACCAAAAGAACTCGCCATTTATAATGGGAAACAAATTGCCCATTTTATTTTTAAATCACCGTATCCCTGGCATACGTTAGATGCAGAGAGTCGTCGTCAAGCTACTTGGTTAATGCATAACCAGCACTGTATTAAATGGGAAGAAGGGTATACACCACCACACCACTTCCGAAGAATGCTCGAGAGATTGATTCAGCCAACAGATTCTGTCTATGTCAAGGGCAGAGAGAAAGCAGATTACATCAGAAAATTTGTGACCCAGCCTGTTATTGAACTTGAGGAAAGTCCACCTCTTCCTGCTATGCAACCCGTTTGTTACTTTCATTGTAAATCATTATGTCACTGTGCTTTGAGTACGGTATACTATTTATATAATACACATATAATGCAATAAGTCTTGTACACATTTAAAAAAAAAAAAAGTAAATAGTCATTCTCGTATTTTTTTTTACTTATATCACACAGTATTTGTATAGCATATATTCTCTTACTAACGAATTAGTACATAATATTAATATATGTTAAACAAGTAAAGGAATAATACAACTTATTATTAATATTAGTTTCATTATGGAGAGAATATAGGAAAGAAACTAGCAAGTGTCAGTACCCAAACTATTCTTCTTCCGGTTAATATAAATTCATTTGCTTAGAAACCTGCAATAGTTCGCTCAACGAATCAGCATTCTCCAATTCCGGTATTCGCCAATGCCCCCACGCCAATGTGGAACACGTATCACGTAGTCGATATCGTTTGTCATCCTGGGACCTAAAGGCAATTTTGTTTCACATTTCGGTATATATATATATATATATATATATATATATATATATATATATATATATATATATATGTATATCATGTAAGGTTGATCGAAACACAAGCATTTTACACATTACTGTTTTATCAGACCCCTCCGCAACCGCTTTGTAGTTTACTTCCGTCAACACTTTCTGAATAACAACTTTCTTAACACCTTTCGCTTTCTTAACAACTTCATTATCAGCAAGCTTCAGACAGTATGACTTCGATCCAGCACCATAAAATAATGAATCGCTTTCCCTGCGTACTCATCTTTCATTCGTCCAACGACGGAAGCAGTCGTAGGAATACCATGCAACTCATTTTGATAGTTGGAAGTATCATATTCGTCTAAATTATTTCGCATGTGCGCATACATATCATCAGTTACTATCTCAACAATCAAAGAATCCGTGTCAGCATAGAGCAACGTGACATTCTTGCCATAATGAGCTCGTAAGATATCATAAAAAACCGATACATTATAATTTTGGAAAGATCTAAAATACTGAATCCGACATAGACGGGTTTGTCGTACGTAACTACCTGTTTCGACAATTCCGCCGCAAACAATTTATCAGTGAATTGAATAAAATTTTTAAATTGTGGTTTTGCAACGTACCGTGCTAGACCTACCCGACGACCGTTATTTTTCCAATGTGTTAACAGTTTAATAACTCTTCGTTTATCGACATTTTCCATTGTTTTACCAAACACGCCATTATTCATAATTTCATGGAGATCCTTTTCGAACTTGTTCTGTGCTGTGCTGCGGAGAGCGGTATTAAGGTCTACGTATGGTATTAGCCACGGACTCTGACGAAAGCGTAAAACCCTATGAATACGAGTAACAATTAAGCCATGCTCTATACATTGTTTTAAATAGCGGTAATATATAACGTAGTTGGTCTTATCACACAAGTTAGGGATTGACTTCTCCTCCTGGGAATGTGTTGCGCAGATCATTTCAGGACAAAACGGATAATCGTTGTGTTCGTCATGCAGATGGTGGGGATAATGTATATCAACCTCCAGTACAAATCCAACATCGGCGTCATCATCAATCTTTAATACGTTAAGGTGATCTATTTCCTCTTGAGGTAACCACATAAACCCATCGTGGGGCAGGTATTGCTTCATACTCCATCCGTATAAATTGTAAAAACACTTTCGGTTGTTTAGGATCATAGTTTGGAACAAACTCGTTATTAGCGATGCTTCTCCGCTTGATACAAGTACTTACTCCACCCCGAATACCTTGTTTAAAAAAGTGATACATATCCACATCCGTCAATAATTCTAGCTCTACTTTCGTACATTTCAACATGGTATCCCACGCCAATCCAGGCAAAGTGACATACTGTGCAGGTTCTAACCCATACACACCCATGCATAATCTCCTAAAGTTTTCAAACACGTCAGCCAATAACAACACATCTGATTTTAAATAAATATCAGCATAATCACCTAGTGTATTACACTTAAAGTGATCCCATACCAGTAGAACGCGATAGTATTCGTCATCGGAAATATTTGCATCGCGCATTTTATCGTAGAACTTGTCATATGATGGCACCGTGACGTCGTTCAATTTACTAAAGCTGTCTACGTACGCATAAGGGAAACTACCTTTCTTTCTCACTAAGTGGAAGTCGCTATCATTACTAAAATATTTCCGTACCTCCATACATTGATCATCTGATAAATTCTGAGATAGAGTATCTAAGGATGCAGCCATGAATCTACAACTATCGACGAAACGTAAATTAATGTATTTCTTTTCCCTGATACCATGACTGTTTACATATTCATCAACAAAAATGTGCTTACCAAACGTTATATATTTTTCACTGTTAACCGGAAGTACGGTAATTTCTTCCGTTTCACTCGCTAACTGTTTAATGAACAGGTGAACATCATAACCACTGAGATTATGTAGAAAAACGGGGAGAAATGTAGGTTCCTGATAGTTTAAGTTACACGTTGAATGTGCTGCACCACGATACTTACCAGTAACGTGACAGTGATCTCGTATTTTCGGATTTGTCGGATCGCCCATAAAGTGCTTGCCGCATATGTAACAACATACACTGCGTTCATACGTAACCTGCTGTTCATCCGTTAATGGTGTCATTGGAACAATAGCTTTGAAATGTTCATTATATATCCGTTTTACATCACTTTCCAGTCGTCTTATTAATATCTCCCCTGCATTACTCCCCCTATACAGCTCTAACTTAGACCACGCATCGTTTACACTACACTTAATATAATAACTAAACGAGTATGGTTCGTGTTTACACGTTTTTATCGTGAACGGTTTTTCGGGATCTGGTTCAGCCGTATCTACCGGTACTAAGAGCGCTTCAAAATCTGCATGTATTACGAATGGTAGAACCATTTGATTCTGATAGTTCCGAAACGCGAGTATATTTTCCGCGTAGAATTTCCCGGTTATGTCTCTTTTTTGTTTCAAGTCAGGTAATTTTGTGTATACGAAGTTACAGTCATGTGACACGTGTCGGGTTAATTGCTCCTCGGATCTAAAGTAATACAAGCATGCATCACAAAAATACATTGCTCCGTTCCGCCGAGTTATTTGGTTGCTAAGTAAACGAGAAAAATTTGTTATCCATACATAATGCTGATTATCTGTTTGGTTACTGACTAATAATAATAAATTAACATGGACTGCCTGTTTGGCTTTGGTGTAGTGCCCCACTACCTCCGTGACACGGTGACCATCTCGATACGTATCGTCTAACCCATAAACATTAATGGAAATGTTATTGGTCTCAAACGTTGCAATATTCGTCAGCTTAACAGGGAACTGTACACCATTCCAGTTGAATAACGTTTGAAAATGAGGGTAAGACGTTGTCCGTTGTGGTAGACCCTTTGGTGTCACTAGTGCCGATACAACAGCCCATGCAAAGCAGCAATTGTCATTATTTCTTACATTGACTATGGCGTGTTTATGTGCGATTTCAGCGGAGACAGCCATATATGCTGAACCCGCGGTGGGTGCAAATTTCAACAGGTTGACCTCTATATATATATATATATATATATATATATATATATATATATATATATATCGAATTGCACCAGGGACCATCCTAAAACAGTTGTTACTAATCGATTACACCATTACTCACACTTACCAGAATCTTTATGCTGAAATTCAGATTGCTTTGCATCCAATATTTCACTTAGTCTTTGGAAATACTCTTCTAACACCGTCCCAATACTTAGAATGTCATACTTAGTCTGAAAGGATTTCAGTTCTGTGCTTTCCCTACTGTTCAAAAAGTATAAACCAAATAGTTCCACATTACATTTTAATCAGTAGTGTTTCTGCAACTGATTTTGTACTACCTTCAATACGTCCCCTTTAACGTCTGCCATAAAGGTGGACACATCAGTATGAGTATTGCATGGTTACAGGCGGTACGACACAATGCGTTGTTTAAACGCATTTCGAATCACTTCAACCCCAGTATCGACAAGCAAACATACATTTGCTTTATGCCTATTGCTTCTGAGGTGTCCTTGGAATGCATACCTAGGTACATCCATTGAACAATCTGTGCAGTGCACACTCCCACCACTTTTTTTCGGTTGTACCGGTTCATCGCGTTGGTCAGACTTCCGCTTCCTTGAGTTCCTCAACCCTGATGGTCCGGGTTTCGCATTATCCTTCGCATAGTTTACCCCAGATGGTCCTGGTTGCACAAAGGAATCAGTAACATGTCCATGTACTGCTTTGTTATCTTCGGAAGCGATTCCTTGCACCACATTGCTCCCTGTGGTTTGGTTTTGTAACGAACCCTCCTGCATGTCAGATGGTGGAGTAGATACTGACATCCAGCATGCTGTTTTTTGATATCTCAGTAAAGAATCCTTTCGAGAAAATTTCTTGAGACATTCACATTGGAACATTTTTGCTGCAACAAAGAAAGAATAATAACTATATGCTGAAGTGTAGTTTGATGTGAATAAGGGCACTATACGTGTTGGATAGGAAGGGTAGCCGGGAGAGATTCAATACGAAACTAACACTTACTATTCTTTGAAGACATGATGTAACATCGCTTTATAAGACTTGAAACTTTACTTGGTGGCGCATCAAGACGAACTGACACTGTAGTGGAACCGCTCCGTCTTAAATACAAAATTTGAAGTGTTGGGGGAGTGGGGGGAAGTGGAATGAGGGGCAGAAGTGGTGAATCCGGACTCCCCCCTCCCCCAGATAACCTTGAAAAGGGCCTGAAAATCATTTTTTTTGTGGGGGTAACACCTATAGTTTGCGAACGGAAAAAAAACACAAATGACTCATACATCTACTTAAACTAGAGATTATAACAATATAAAAAGGACAAACATGAATTCTCCAGTAACTTCCTCAGCATCTTCTTCATCTGGCATGCCTCAGGGAAGCCTTTTTTTACATATTTTCTTAATTCCCGATTTCTTTATCTATTGAATATGAGATGTCAGCACCATTACCGATTCGCTACCTCAATTAAAAATATCAATGTTTACATTAGAAAAATTCTTTTTATATATATATATATATATATATATATATATTATATATATATATATATATATATATATATATATATATATATATATATATATATATATATATATATATATATATATATATATATAAGTTCCAACATAATCCTTATTACACCACTGAAAATCCTTTTTTACCTTCCAACCTACATATACATATGTAGGTAAAAAAATAGGGCTTCAACATTAATTATATAGTCTATACCTTTTTGTTGATGCGATGCATAATTTAGCGGCAAAAAAATCCAAAGGTGAAATTTTTACAGTTAGTTCAACTTTTTTTCAATATCTAAATAACAATTAGTTTTATAAGAAAAGGTGTGCACATATTTTTTTAAAGAAACTTTAATTCCACATAACTTTTGTTTATAAAGTTTTGTACTATAACCAAGAAGAGGCGCAACAGTATAGGATTTTGTGTAATAGGCGTATGTTGGGTTGCCTAATCGAACTTTCTCTAATAAATTATAAACGGATGGTTATGGAAAGCCTGCTTTAGCAGATAGTTGAAAGACAAGATTTGGTTTACCTGCTGGGTGCTTCATTGTTGCTATGTAAGCGTATATTAGCACCTCGTGTTTACTTTATTACAGGTATTAAAAAATATAATTGTGATTTTACTGCTTAGTGGCAAAAAAAAAAATTAAGCATATTTAAATATTTTTTAGCTGTCAAATTTCCATCTATGAATATAGGACCAATAATATGGTCGCCTATGATACCGGCCCAAACGTTAACCTTTTGAGGATACTGAGTATGTGTCTCATGTATCCAATTAGGATTCTCTGCTGACTAATATCTACAGTTCTGTCGGTTTACCTTACATTCAATGCGAATGTTGATTCGTCCGAAAAAAGAAAGATACCAAGAGATATCTGATTTCTGTTCAGCTTATTCATCAATCTTTCGCAGAAATCCATTCTACGATCTGGATCGTCTTCTGTTAACTCCTGCGCAATAGTCAATTTGTAGGGATGAAGTTTTTCTTTATGAAGACACCGTAGAAAAGTTGTATGAATAACTTTATTTTCACGGGCAATTTGACGTGTACTTGAAGTTGGATTCTCTTCTACACTTAACAAAATATCATCTTCAACGAAATGTGGTTTTCTTTTTAATGGTTTGACATGTCCAAGCTCTCTGAATTGTGCATGAATTTTAAACACAGTACTTTGTGAAATATTAGGCAACTCGGGATACCTCTGATTAAATAAGTTTGTCACTTCAACTTGACTTCTGCAGTTATCCCCGTACCGGATCATCATTAAAATCTCAATTCGGCGAGTCTCAGTTAAATATTTCATTGTTATTTCTGCAAGTAGAAAGTTTTTAACTAAGATTTTACTTTTTCAATGTTAAATGTCAACAAATCAACAACTGACAGATTAGATAACATTCCTCATTATTTACTGATTTTGTTTAATTATTGGAATTTCTAGGCAGTTTTTAGGTGTTTGTGATAAATTTCATGGGTTTTTATTTAATTTAGAATGTTTCCCAAATACGTCTAATAATTAGTTTAGATTTTTGATAAATACGTATTTATTTTGAAGAAACGCACGATAGGTATCGCCGTCAAGGCGCCTTGGAAGAAAGAATGGTCCAACTAAAAAATCTTCAATAATACCAACCCACACGTTGACTGAAAATTGCTGCTGAAATTTTGTTTCTACTATAGCATGAGGGCTCTATTCGTTCCATAAATGAGCATTACGAAAATTTCTGATTGCTTCTCTGGAGAAATTTGCCTCATCCGTGAAGATAACTTGCCTGTCGAAATGAGGATTTTCTGCAGCCTTCTGGAGAAACCACATGGAAAAATTCCCGCGTGCTGGAAAATCTCGTGGAAGGAGAGCTTGCACTCTTTGCAGATGATACGGATACAGCAAATATTCTCTCAAAATTTCCCATACAGTTTTGTGTCAAACATTCAACCCACTCCCAATTTTGCGTGTACTAGATCCTGGATTCTGTTCAATTTCATTGAGAACAGCATCCTCTACTTCCGCCGTCCTCACTGTACGAGGCCGTCCCTCTCGGTTTCCATTTTGTAAACTGCTATATTGAGACAGTCGCAGATGGATGTTTGTGAATGTTCTACTATCGGGAACAGCACGGTTGGGAAATTTTTCTTGGTAAAGACGCCTGGCTTGTTTAGCATTGCCGTCAGCCAGACCATAGACGAAATGCATGTCGGTCATCCCCGAAATAGCATAATTGACCATTTCTCTTACTTTTATGAAGACAAAACACTTGGAAAACAACAAAAAGAACAAATTTTCAAACTAGTTATTGCCTGTCAAGAATAAGACTGACATGACAGGATTATTAACGAAATACATAGCGATATTTCTTTATCAACGGACAGAGCTCACTTGTTTTTTTGTGACATATCTTTATCTTAAATAATAAATAAACTGCACGTTATAACGACACGACCCTTTTTAATTATTTTTTCCTAAATGGTGAGTTTTACGTGAAAATGTATGGAGACCTTTTTTGTTCGGAATTGATTTCTGATGAATATCGTGTAAACGCGTCATACAAAACAGTGGCGTAACACATTTTTTTTTGTGGAATTTATGTCATAACCTAGCTGTATCTACGCCACTGGTTAAATTAAAAATGAACTTTTCAGTTGAATTAAGGGCCTTCATGCCCTTATACAATATGTAAAATTTCAATGTAATATCTAGAAGGGTTTTCGAAAAATTTGGAAAAAACCGAAAAGACACAACTTCAACAGCCTGTAGATCGATAACAAAGCTTCTGAGGACATACATTCATATGAACTTTCCGGCTCGAAATCGCCTCAGGAATCATCTTTTAAAATAAGTACATACACTTAAGTAACACCCTGTATATATACATATATATTTTATATATATATATATTATATATAATATATATATATATATATATATATATATATATATATATATATATATATATATATATATATATATATATATATATATATATACAGGGTGGCGCATTAGTGTGACAAAGTCCCATATCTCCTTTATTTAAAGAGATACAAAAAAAAATTAAATACAAAAGTTGTAATATATGTTCTGGTGCATATTCCAAAAATATTTTTAATTATACAGGGTAGGTCATAAAAGCTTAGAAGTAATTTTAAATTTTTTTTAGATAGAAAACCCTATATATTATTACATATTTAGATTCTACATACAATTTTAGACACATTTTATGTATAATGTCCTATACCTAAGTCTAACCGTTTTTGACAAATTTTAAATTTTTTGTTAAAAATGACGTTTGAAGGCCAAAACATAGGTGGAAATATTTGCTAAACGAAGCTTTTATACATTCATACAGGGTGATCAAAAATGGACAATAAAAAGTAGATTCAAGAAAACCTATAAAGTCATTTTTTTTAATGGAAACCCCCTATTTTTTTAATTCTATCTTATTTAGCATTAAAAATAAGGGTGACTTTGTATAAGAGTGTCTATTCCAAAAAATTGTAGTTTTTGAAAATAATGACAATTTAACATTTTTTTATTGTAAAAAAGGCTATACGGCTTTCAATTTTTGTTGTTAGTTGGCCGTGATGGCGAGACGTGGCATATAAAAATAATAGAGATCATCAGAAACGTCATTATTTATTGTCAGTTGATAATTTGTGTGATGCATTAGTGTATTTTATAGCAAATTGATTTAAAACTTGAATTAAAATTATAAATAATGAATTTTTCGTAAGCCGAGATGGTTGATATGATTTTTGTTTTGGGAGCTAGTGATAAGAATATGCTCTTAGCAAGAGGACAGTATCAACAACGGTTTCCAGAGAGACGACAACCTGAAAGAAGGGCATTTGAAAAGCTTTTGTAGCGTTTTGAAAGAACTGGCAATGTGTAATATGAAAAAAATACTAGGGAAAAACGTGCACAGACTGAGAAAAATCAATTAAATGTACTATTAACAGTTACCGAAAATCCATATATTGGACAACGACCCATTTCTCAGCAGGTTTGTGTTGAACGACGTACGGTACATCGGATATTGAAGTCTCAAACAATACACCCCTATCACATTCAACTATTTCAGGAGTTCGTTCCTGAACATTAACAAAGACGACTGGAATTTTATCAATGGGCTCAAAACAAAATAAACTAACAAAGAAATTTTGTTCATTTGATTTTATTTACAGATGAGGCCACATTTCACAGAAACGGAAGTGTAAATAGACACAATTTTCATTACTATTCTACCGAAAATCCACATTTTGTAAGATATACTTCTCAAACTAGATGGTCTTTAAATGTTTGGGGAGGTGTTGTCGGTAATCATGTAATTGGACCATATTTTTTTGATCAACGAGTAACAGGGGAAGTATACTTAGACTTTCTGCAAAACCATCTACCTAATTTGTTGCGTCAAGTGCCACAGGATACGCAACAAGAAATGTGGTTTCTTCATGATGGGGCCCCAGTACATCATAAAGGTCCGATAATAACTTTTTTAAATGCTAGATATCCAGAATGTTGGATTGGGAGAGGAGGGCCTGTTGCTTGGCCTACTAGATCCCCAGATCTTACTAAAATGAACTTTAGCATATGGGGGTACGTCAAAGAGCAGGTTTATAAAATACCGCCTACAACAAAGGAAGAAACGAAGATTAGGATTAGAAACTGTCTTCAAAACATTAGTGTTGAAATGTGTAGAAATTTAAGCAGCGAATTTGAGAGACGCATTGCATTGTCTATTCAAGAAAGAGGCGGACATTTCAAACAACTTATTAGGTAGTATGTATTTGACGTGTTTCTAGTACTTTTATCTGTATAATTAGTTACAGGTTTAGTTACATTAGAGGTGTTAAGTTTATGATTAGGATTAGGACATAATTTGTTGAATCAAAAAAATATTGTCTTTACTTTAAGTTCGTTTAATAAAATAATTATTTATATAGGGTTCAATAAATTGTAATATTTCGATCTCAAGTGCTCGATTTTTTTTGTTTCGCTGGGCCCCGCCGTCACGGCCAACTAACAACAAAACTTGAAAGCCATATAGCCTTTTTACAATAAAAAAACGTTAAATTGTCATTATTTCAAAAACTACAATTTTTTGGAATATACACTCTTATACAAAGTCACCCTTATTTTTAATGCTAAATAAGATAGAATTAAAAAAAATAGGGGGTTTCCATTAAAAAAAAATGACTGTATTGGTTTTTTTTAATGTACTTTTTATTGTCCATTTTTGATCACCCTGTATGAATGTATTACAAAAATATCAACACAGCTCATTAGAGTAAATCCCCATTTCCAAGGAAACCAACCATAACTAATTGATAAAGGCTTCGTTTAGAAAATATTTGCACCTATGTTTTGGCCTGCAAACGTCATTTTTGACAAAAAATTTGAAATTTGTCAAAAACGGTTAGACTTAAGTATAGGACATTATACATAAAATGTGTCTAAAATTGTATGTAGAATTTAATATGTAATAATATATAGGGGTTTCTATTTAAAAAAAAATTTAAAATTACTTCTAAGCTTTTATGGTCTACCTTGTATAATTAAAAATATTTTTGGAATATGCACCAGAACATATCTTACAACTTTTGTGTTTAATTTTTTTTTGTATCTCTTTAAATAAAGGAGATATGGGACTTTGTCACACTTATGCGCCACCCTGTATGATATATATATATATATATATATATATATATATATATATATATATATATATATATATATATATATATATATATATATTTTAAAATTGGGGAAAGGTGGAAGTAGAATACAATGATTAGATGTAATGTAACGTATTTTTTTTTTGCAAAAATTATATTCTCACTTAATTTTATGTTTATGTTTAATACAATCTTATCTTATTAATTGTTTTCTTATTCATTTTGGCTAAAATTTATACGAAACTATGAATTATTTATACATTCGGTCGATTTGACCATGGCGTGTGTGCTGCGGTAAGTAAAATAGGCGCGCGTGCTGAATGGTTAAAAGAAAAAAAATGGTTTACTCACCTCTTAATACGACGAAACCAGAAGTAGTTATTAAGAAACATTTTAAATCCGTATTAAACGAAACTAATATATTTAGTTAGTATAAATGTTGCAGCATAAATCTTGAGGATAAAATCCAGGGTATCACTGTACAATAATTTTCTACTTGTAGACATTACAGAAAATGCTCCTCAAGACGTCTGGTTTCTTAGTAAAAATATGTGTTCATTGTCAAAATGACGTTTCTCACCCAAAAATGAATGCGAGAAAAAACCACCTGATTCCCTTTTCCAATCAAATTTGTACTTCCTTATCAAATTTCGAATTATTCAAAACTGAACCGTCACGGGCAACCTAGAGTTCTCGTCAGTACCTAACGTAAGGTGTGTTTGGATTATAAGAATTATGAAACTCGCACGAAAACGTGATTCTGATCTTTTATACGTTACAAAAATTTAATCAAATTATGATATAAGCGTATACTTGTTAAACATCTTCCATATTTACATTTATATTTGAAAATAGTTCTTGCTATAGGGTTTTAGTTGTACGTAAAAAAAGCAAGGTTGGTAAGATATATTATATTCCGACGTTTTATAATGACATTATTAAGGATTTAATGTTTAATGTCAAAATGACACTTTATTGGACTGAGTACAATAATGAATTCATTAAAGCACTAAGTACTATAATGAAAAAAATGTATAGGTATAGTAGGCAAAAATGTAAAACATTTATTGAAAACAACAAAATTTAATGATTAAAATTAAATACAATATTATTACTATGCGATAAACTGGTGTTGGACATGGGTGTTGAAATTATCCCATTGTTCTGGTTGTTTATTTGGAAATTTTCGGTTTCTTGTGAGGGGAAGATCATCGGACTCGATAATTTTTCTCCAAGAATAGCTGCTGAAATCCCTTTTTTATTTTCACTTGAGTTCTCTGTGTATCCTTCAGCGACTGTGTCACTTTTCACAGCCACCATGCCGTTTAACAGTGGAAGGTCGACTCCGGAATCAGCTAGTAATGAAGCCGAGGACCTTCGGAAACAGTTACCAGTGTATTCGTCGGAATAGCGTAAGTTTAAGAAGGACGCAATCGTTTTAGGCATGTTTTCGAAGGTACCAATACCTACTGGTTGTTTCGTACATTTATTATTTCTAAAAGAGAGGAAAAAACGAGAGCTTTCGGCACTGCTGGGTCTCATTGCTGCATAGGTCCGAACAAGCTGCACCGTATTTGTTCCTTCGACATCGCCAGGCGTTACGAAAATTCTCGGGAAGTATTTGTTTTTGTATTAGGTATGACAAATCTATAAACAGTCCCTTCATCATGCACGTCTTCCCTTTTTAAGTTTTTTAACTCCTCTCTTCGACATGCTCCACGTATACCTATTATCATTGACACTTTTAATAGCAAAAATCTTTCATTCTACGCCTCCTGCAAAAACTTTGCAATATTTTGCTTAGTCAAAATTCTCGACTTCTTGGGTTTGTAAGAAGCGGAGTCTCGTTTTAAAAACGCAATCAAGTATTACTTATGTCAACATTTTTTCTTAGCATTGAGTAGTGGCTGCATAAACTTGAAAAAATTTCCATACATCGAGTCTTCTTTAAAATATTTTTTATTTTATTTTTTATTTATTGAGATAAATCGTTCGTTTTTTACTATTTGATTAATTTTAAGTAAATATATAATTTTGATAATAAAATGAGAATACAAACAAACATTTCCGTTGTTACCTAGTTTCTACGAAAATTATTTAAATTAAGCTACGTTTACACTTCGCAGAAATCTACTTGCCGTCAATAAAACTTGTCATTATGTAAACCATGCAAGTTCAATCCTTTAAGAAAATTGGTATTAAATTTGGTTCCAAACCCCATAGTTATGTATCACGTCACCGAAGGCACTGGTGACGCTATATTTAGTGACTTTAGTCAAGCAACATTTAACCACCATAATATCTATGGCCCGGTGTTTATTTAACCTTATTCTTTCTGTTAAAATGGTGTAAAATGATTATTACTTATATGTGTATGTCAAATTTACTATTTTATTAACAAAATATTGTATAAATAAATAAAAATACGTGTTTGAATAGATTAAATTTTGTTACTTTTATAACGTTAATTTACTTTTAAACCGAAGTGGTGCAAACGGGCCAGTTCTTATACATTCACAATAAAACATTTGAATGTGAATTTTTAAAATTCCCGCCTGTGTTCATTAGCGCTCAGGTGACGTAATGCACAACTAATTTATTAAAACGGCGCGCTTGGTAGGAGTCGTGTATTTATCCCCTCACTTATCTATGATGTAAACTTAAATGCAACAAGAAATTTCATTAAACAAAAATCGCCGGAATATAAAATTTTATATGAAATACGGATCATAAATATCCATTATGGCATTATGACGCCTCGTCTGATAACATTCACGGCTAGTACCATAATGATTGTTATTATTATCCTTATAACATAATAGTATTTTATGCAATGAGCATTTAATGATAGCTATTAAAACACGAGCATGAGAATTACGACACGAGCCAATGGCTCGTGTCGTAATGAATACAAGTCTCTTAATAACCATTAAATGTGAGTTGCATCCACTATTTTTTCTATGACCAGTCATAATAAGAAAGATAAGCACTTTATTCTTAAAGTTTATTAAAGACGTATAAAGAAATTATCAACTATAATAGGTACCTAAAGAAGTATTTTAGATCGATAATACATACAAACAGATTATAACAAAGATGTCACATATTTAGCAAAAAAAAAAATGGAAATTGTAGAATTGTTGTTGTTGATTTATAGTTACATTCTGAACAGTACAGTCATTAAAATACAATTGTGGTACTTTTGGCAGTTCTGTAAAATGTTTGGATGCCATTGTTGATGTTGATGGAGTTATGCTTATTAAATTGTTGGTTTAGCTGTACTCAATTGGATTTAAAATTTGATTGGCTACGTTTACTTTACTTTAAATTGATGCATCAAGGTAGTTTTCGGCCATTGCCGTGGATTTCCATCCACCGTGACGTTTTATTAAGGTAATGTCACCACCAGCATCTATCAATATTGTAGCAGAACTACGACGAAAGCAGTGTCCGGTATATAAATTGGGATCCGGAAGATTTAAGTAAGTTGCAATTTCTTTTCCATGTTTCCAAATTTGTTTATTCCTACGTTTTGTATGGTGCATTTTCCGTGCACGTATTTGATAAAAAAATTGGGATTATACAATTTTTTGGACAAAGGTTCATGTACTTTTTGCATATTGCATAATATTTTCCCGTTGTTGTTTTTTTATTTTTATATCTTTAATTGTGACAAAAAGGGTTGATCCAAAATCATTTACATCTTCTAATTCCAATTTGTGTAGCTTATGCCTTCGACAAGCTCCCATAATGCCAAAGATACATGCTACACAGTTGTTCATTAAAAACTAAGATTTGTTTACCTTGGGCAATAAATCTTTAACATCTGGGGCTTCTCCAATAAATTGTTTTATTTCATTTGTAGAAAAAATTTTAGATTTTTTGGGCTGATAACCTTCAGACTTTCTCTTCACATGCCGGGCAATTTGGGATATTTGGATATATCCACCATATGTTTAATAAATAACGTAGATTTTAAAATTGAATAATGTATCCATAAACTTGTGGATTTCAATTTCCTTGATAACTCATCAAAGTAAACAATTAAGATATTTTCTGAATAGTGCCAACTTTATTTATGTCTCTACAATTCATTAACTGACAATAAAATTTTTCGTATATCTTTGCTGAGTTTGCGGATTATTTGCGGCTCTTGTGGCCTGTTCCATAATTTCAGGTGGAGTTGAATTCTCAATTTCACTCTCACTATCGCATATTTTTACTGATTTTATTCCCAAAAAGCACAAACTATCAACATCAATTTTAGATTGTTTTAGATCTATCTGATGCAATAGTTGATATTGACGGAATATTTCTGTGATGCTGCATTTCTATTGGTTATAAACTTGTATCTTAATTAAAAATCTGTATCTTAATGAATATCATTAAAGTGCAGGTAGTAAATGTTAATTAAAGTATGGGAATAGAAAAATATCTATTTTAATTGCTCGAGTTCAAGTTTAGAGGCTACTTTTTTGAAGGCTTAGTATAATAGAGTTTTTATCTTTTCTATTTTAAGCCAAATAAGAACAAAAATTGGAATTAAAGTTTTCTTTTAATACAATAGTTTGCGTTTAACTAATAGCTTTTTTTTTCAATAATAAAAAGCCAGCCGTGTTTTATTAACTTCAGAAAAACTTGTTAACAGTAAATACAAATCTCATTTATTGTTTGTAAGTGTATATTATGCATCATAAATATTAAAAAAAAAACTGTATGCGACATTCTTCAGCAATTGATTAAAAACTAAAAGATGATAAAGTTTAAAGCAAATTATAATCAATAATTGCTACTTTTCTAATGTATATTTTAATTTGGTACACCTTTCGTAAGATGATCAAACTTTAATTTTAATTAAGTTAAAGTTTGGAGTTTAAGAGTACTTCAGATAGAAGATCCTAATTTATTAATTAATATTAGTCTATTATACTGACCAAATTGGAACTTGCCTATTCTAGTAAACAGAAACCGCTTACCATCAGTTGACAGTTTCTTATAAGTTTGTTAGAGTGTTTTAGGTTAAGTTATACAAACTTTGAAGCTAATACTTAGAGACGAGTAGAGCAAGTTATGAATTCGTGATGTGCGTTTGATGTCTTCGCGCACTTTAGTTTTCAAAGAAAGTTTATGCTAATTACCTTTAAGAAAATACAAATTAAAATACTATTTAAGCTAGGGCGCAGATGGTTAATATAAAGTTTATTGAACAACTTATTCTCGTGAGTACGACAGTGTTTACTTGTTTATACTCCCACACTGTTTCATTTTATCTACACCATTTTGGAATCGAAAAATAAATAGTACACATATTTATAAAGCCTTTTCGAAGTAGTGACAACATAGGCGTAGATTACACACATAATACACATCAGAGAGAAATTATTATTAACGAATCATAATAAAATTATGCATGCTTTGTAACAATAGGCGGATTTACTCTTCAAACAATAATATGTGTAATAATTATTACACATAGTTATTAAATCTATAAATGTTAGATCAGGACTTTTACGTTAGTTTTAAAATTAGTATGGCGTGAATTAATATGCAGATTTAATGTAGACAAGGTAAAATAAAAATAATACGAAGGGAGTTTTTTAGGCTACCTGCCTTTCTATGAAAACAAAGAGTTAGAGGACAAAGAAAATTTCATTTGTCAACGCAAGAACGATTAACAGTAACACACTTATTTTAACGTTTTCTAATAACGCTATGCCAGCGTTTTCCAAGTCGTCATTCAATAAAACCCGACGCCCTCTCAGGTGTTTTTTTTTTTGAGTTTTGAAAAGAGAATAGTCACAGAGAGTGAGGTCTGGACTATAAGGTGGATGTTGTAATTCCGCATTCTTTAACAATTCGTGCTTTATACACCATGCAGTTGCCGTGTACAAGCAGAGCTTTCTGACCATAATTGAGAGGCAATTTTTCGTATTTAGCCGCATTCAAGTTTTTAATTGTAAGTTTGTTGATATTTCTCGTTATCGTAGTCCCTTATGGCATATACTCAATTAAGATGATCCGCTCAGAGTCCCAGAAAGCTGTGGCCATCACCGGTCCCTCAGAAAATTTTGTCTTCGCCTTCTTGGGAGGTGGAGAGACCATATGTACCTATTACATGGACTCTTGGTTCGTGGGAGTGTCCCAGTGGTGTATTCACGTCTCATCCCCAGTTACAAGTCTATAGAAGAAACATTTATTTTGGGATAAAGCAGTCAAATCTCCTCGGAAAACTGTCATCATTTATAATAGAATCCTAATAAAAGCTTTGCCTTATTTGATGCTTAAGTTGATCGTAACACAAGAAGTAAGGCATTATTTGACAGTCGTCTTCAAGCATAAATTACTCACATATTGAAACTTACACAATCTGCATGAACAGTAAAATTCAATTTATGACAAATTTAGATACCGTAAAATTTTACAAAAAGACCATTCGGTATAACGTTGGACAAATTACACGAGAAGCGTACATTATACAAAATTGGACACTTCTGGAAATTATATATTCAAAAAAAAAAAAAAAGGTAACATTGGAAAATATTTCCTCTCAGCTTTTGGCGGATGAGTGTTGCGGTTGGCCTTCCCTTCTCAAAGGTGGAAACGGAAAATGTCGGACGCCATCCAAGAATAAGTTAACAAGGGCTAAACTGTCTTAAGTCAATGTTGAAACAGCACTGCTTGCAGACGCGGAACCAAGTGTTTACAGAGGAGGTTTTCAAGAGTTGCAAGACTGTGGTGAATATGTTCCTTAAATTATAACTAATTCGGAGGGGGGAGAGTTCAGGAATACGCGGAGTACGGTACGCCTCGCATATATAACCTCAGTATACAACTGATAGTGCCATTTTTGGGAAGTACAAACAAACTAACCTTCAGTCCGGGGCGTTTTAGGAAATAAGTCATTGACAGCCTGATAGTAGACAGCTTGATAGCATAAACATGCTCCACCATTATCTGCACATGGAGTAACTACTAAAAAACTATATATCGATTTATACCTAAAAATTTTCACAATTTCAGCAATAGTACAGTCAACAACTCTAGATTATTCTATCAAAACAGATTTAGAATCTAATCGGAATGATTAATATTGATAGCCCTGGGGGAAATTGTCTTATATTTACAAATAACAATTGTGTCATTTCCGGTTGCTCGTATTCGGCAATTATTCACGTTCTACAACGAAAGATATATCCACCTCACACAACATACCATTGTGATCCCTGTGTGGCCCATCTACACATATTTAAGAATAAATTTATATCTATAGTCCCCCTTTCCCTCTTGAATTTTAAACGAATTGAATTAAAGAATTGGAACAAACCCAAAGTTGTATCTTATCACCTGAACTCTTTATTTAATATAAACTGGTTTTTTAAATTTAAAGTTGGCTCCACAAGGACCATTAACTCAGTTTGTTTAGATCACAAGAAAGGGTCATGTTACACCTCATTTAAAACTACAATTATTCGTTAGTTAGTGAATAATACAGGGTGTCCACAACCTCTTTTCACACAAGAAAACTGCAGATTCTAGAGCTGATTTTATGTCGATTTAGCGTAAATTACCTTAATACTAAAATACTTCCTAAGGGAGCTGGAGCTCTTGGAAGATGCGCGCTAACAACAGTTTAATTGAAATACCTTGAAAATGGTTTGCCTTTAAATGATATCGTTCTGTACATTTATTTAATGGAATATGCCCAATCGTATGGCGTGAATATGATTTTTTAGTTGTACTCATAAGCGGCTCGTTTGGGCGGGGCATTAGACGTTATTATTCATGTTTTTCGTTTTTCAAAATTTTGCAATTTTAACATTCAATTTAAAAAATTTCGATTTTTTTATAAAAGAATGATACTCTTGTCTGAAGTCGCTACGACCGACGCACCGTTTTCGAAATAAATCGATTTGAACTTTTCATGTGTTAATCATACTTTTATAAAATTAACAAACGAATTCATTTACAATTACGAAAGATGGCTATGAAAATAAGCAAAATAACAATTGTGTGAACGTCAAAATAATTAGTATTACAGGTATGAGTTGAGGTTAAAGTGTCAAATAAGTTTTAGATGAAAGATTTTTTATTGTTTAGTTACATCACCGTAAATACAAAAAGTTGAATATTGTTAGAATGGTTTCGTTTAGTAACGAAGAATATTCCGATATGCATTTAGTTTACGGCGAAATGCAGCAGCATATAGATATGCAGATAAATTTTCAGGTAGAACCCATCCTGCTCCTAAATCATTTACGCTTCTTCATGAAAGAATTAGGGAAACAGGATCGATAAGTCCTGAAAGTAATGAAACGGGAAGACATGCTGATGTAATGGAAGAATATCAGAATATTTTAATGGAAATTGACTACAATCTCGAAATAGGTTTAACAAGGTTGGCTGCAATGTATCCAAATGTGTCAAAATCTTCTGTCTGGAACATTCTACATAAGGAAAGCTTGTATCCTTTTCATTTAAAAAAATTCGAGGCCTTGCAAGCAGGTGATTTTCCTGCTCGTGTTGATTTCTCCAATTGGATGCAAAATAAAGAGAATCAAGATCAAGATTTTTTCTAATGTTTGATTTTGTGATGAAGCCACTTTTACAAAAGATGGAATTTTTAATATGCACATTGGATACTAGTACCCCTATGTCGACTTGGTGATAATTTTTTTGGACCTGTAGAATTGCCTAATCGTTTAAACGGCGAATAATATCTCTACTTTCTACAAAATACTTTACCGGATTTATTAGATGATATTAATCTGAATATTCGGCGGAACTTGTAGTTTTTATATGATGTTGTCCGGTTCACTATAGCAGAACTGTTCATACTGTTTTATGTAACAATTAGCGAGAGCGATGGATCGGAAGAGGCGGTCCGGTTGCTTGGCCAGCAAGGTCTCCAAATTTAAATTCTTGCGATTGTTGTGTTTAGGGATATATAAAATCAATGGTTGATTCCCAACCAATAGAAACACGCGATCAGCTTTGGAAAAGAATTCAGAATGCTTGCAACGAATTTAGGAAAAATAGGAGAATTTTTGCAAAAATCTGACAATCTTTACTTAAACGCATAAATTTGTGCATAGAAACGGATGGTCATTATGTGGAGCATCTTTTGTAGATTCAGTTTTGTGTTTCATGCTTTCAGTTGTCATTTTAAATTTTTTTTATTATTAATTGTGTGAGCAACATTTTTTTGCATTAAAAACGATTATTTTTTACCCGAGTTTATTTCTTACTTTCTAAAGCGAAATTAATTTATGACATGAGAGAAGTTTGACGTTCACGCAATTGTTATTTTGTTTATTTTCCATAGCCATCTGTAAATGAATTCGTTAGTTAATTTTATAAAAGTGTGATTAACACATGAAAAGTTCAAATCGATTTATTTCGAAAACGGTGCGTCGTAGCGACTTCAGACAAGAGTATCATTCTTTTATGAAAAAGTTGAAACTTTTTAAATTTAATGTTAAAATTTGCGAAATTTTGAAAAACAAAAAACTTATGAATAACAATGTCTATTGCCCCACCTCCCGCTTATGAGTACAACTAAGAGATCATATTCACGCCATACGATTGGGCATATTCCCCTAAATAAATGTACAGAACGATATCATTTAAAGGGAAACCATTTTGAAGATATTTGAATTAAACCGATGTTAGGGCGCCATCTCCCAAGAGCCCCAGCTCTCTTAGGAAGTATTTTTGTATTAAGGTAATTTACGTTAAATCGACAAAAAATCAGCTCTAGAATCTGTAGTTTTGTTTTGTGACAACAGTTTGTGGACACCCTGTATATTAAATCAAATTACTATTGCATTTGACATATTACCGTTTTGTTAAAAAAGAAAAACAGATCATCTGAAGTTTCTGTCAGCCTCAAACACCCTTAACAGTTAACTTTTATCAGATCTTTTAGTGTTATTTTTTGTTATAATTTGTCTCAGTATTTTGATTAAAAAATCGGCAAAGCTGTTGTCCTGAGACTAGCTTCTGTAATTAAACTCAAACACCACTATTATAATAATTATAATTACTATTATAACATACTACTACTAGAGACTATTTTGGTTGTGTAGTATGTTTTGGAATAAACTATATTTTTTGATTTTTTGTGTATTTAAATACACAGGTTTAATATACGTTCTTATTCTCCTTTCCAATTTTGTCGAATCTTTTAAGGAGTCCATGGCATTCAAAAATTTTTTGTAGTAACTAAGGAAATATTTGAGATGGATCACATTTCACACGCAACCGAGTATTATTCTACCTTTTTTGTCTGAACTCCTGGTATTTCTTCAAGGGGGTTTGTGTCTATAGCTGCATTCATGTGTAACGTTGCTAGAGTTACAACTAATTAAAACCTGCACTGTGCTAGCCTTAAGCGTTATGGTTTAACCGATAATGCACTTCACATTTCATCTATTGATACATATCTAGAAGGATTTTTGCAGCAATCCCTTTTGTGGACCTGGCTGTTTCTCATACACACAGAAAATAGTTTAGAATATACGAAATACCTTAATATTTATTAGTATGCTGATTATACATTTACGAATCATTTCATATTTTCAAGAGACTGCAAGCATACAATAAAATTTTATATCAAAAATGAATAATGCTAATCTGGCCATTCTTAAATTTGCGCAAAGTTCTTTCTAAGACTCCATAGTGTACGATTCTAATTACTGTAGTACAATTTATCGGTCATGTGTCGATTCACCTGGTATAACTACAATGGATGGTTTTGTAGTTCTAATTGACAGCTCATCAGATGATTCCTATAGAAAAAAATCCAAAGTTGCGACTACTCACAAAACTATCGTGTGCAAAACTCAACAGCTGATCTGTTAATGACCTTTATAATTTACGTTACGGTATATCTATTAAAACTTATCTTCAACTGCAATGTTATCAACCAGATCAAAATCACTAATTAAATCTCAAATTATTACGTTAAGGCTTGAAATAAATAATGAAACAGCAAAAAAAATCTTCATCGTAAAGTTATGTAAATCTATAATTTCGGTAAAACCACTAAATCACTCAATAGCTGAATGCCATCTAGAACATCTAATCTTTTAAGTTTTGAATAAATGTAATTAAAGATAACGTTTTGAGAAAGAAAAAGATTACAATATCAAACAGAAATGAAATAATACCATCTAGTCGTTAACACCTTCGTACATTACATTAAAATTACACATGATTCCAATCAACACTGGATCAACACAAAATTACACATACCTATAAATACCTTAAATTTTTAAATAAACCACACCAAAACGGAAACCATCGTAACAATAATAATAATTTCGTTGAACACATACATTTTAACAAACGGTTAGATGTAATTTTAGTTAGCGAAATAAAAATACAGGTAAGCACCATATAACATACGAATGAATACGCTTTATATACTGAATCGATATCTAGACGTTACTTAAAATAAACTCACAGAAGGCACATTCATTCAAACAAACATCATCAAAGCATATAAATTCAGAAAAATAGTTACCTCGCACAGCACAAATGGTTAATCGAACTTCCTCGGTATATGATTGATGGAAGTCAATAGCTTGTTAATTCTTAAATTTATGTTTACATAAACTTTATAGCGGCAAATCTCTGTACCAAAACCCATGCGCTACGGTCAATGCTTCATCTGGTTATCGTTAATATGTACACAACTATAGTTTTATTTACAGCTACTTTACTTTTATCTAGCTAAAACTTATTAAAGCGGCGCTATATACAGCAAGTTGTTACTTTATTTGTTTGAGCTGCGCAGTATACGCAAAAGCACCCCTTTAACCAGGAGCTTGTTAACCTTAATCCGCATAACCAAAATGGTTCAACTGAATAAAGGTTTAGCACTTTGTAAAAACACTAAACCCAATTATTTCTTGACCGAACATTATCACTATTGACAAAACGAAACACAACGATATAAGAAACCGGGGGTGTGTTGAAGCTTGATAATATCCCAACCAGTGCATACGGAAATCTTCCCAAGGTACTGTTCGGTACACCCTCGAAGTATGGCATACCTAATTTCATCTTACTCCACCAACCCTTCCGCTTACGTTGCAGAGTCGCAAACAAAAAAAAAACGTGGAGATTCGCCTACATCTTGGACTAGACTGACCTCAACCTCTTTCAGTTTCAGGCATCTTTCCTATAATCTTTCTTACCTTTTTATTACATAGGTTCGTTACTTTAAATTTAACACACGCGCGCAAAACGATAGCCTCTCGGCACTATATCGGAATATATATAATATATCGTCCGTCCAAATTGTATTCCCAAAAGTCCATTCTACCTAGATGAGCTTTGAAACCTCTTCATTAGAAACCTTACTCTTTGTCTATCGACTAAACGATTTATCGGAAGGAAAGGAGACAGATTGTTCGCAATGGATGTACCATACAACATAATTTTATACTTAATATCATTTTACATGATGTAATTTCAAATCCATATAACAAAATTCCCGAAAATTTAAAATAACGTGAAAGTTTATTTACAGAAAACTATTCTCACATTACTGTGATTGCAACCCAAGTATCACCTGTGAATTAAACATAATTAGTAGATATACCAGGGTGATCCTAATCCACTTTTCTACTATACTTTTCTACGAGTGTTTTTGCTCAAGGTTAACTCACGTACACATTTGCTACATCCGAGTACATGGTTTTTCAAGGCCAAGGCCATCGTACACACTGCCTGCATCAAAGTATATTCCTCAAGGTCACTGAAGCAACTAGATTTGAAAAAGGCACTAGAAAAGTTACTATATTGGTTTTCAAGGTCATTGACGCTCTCGTACAAATTGGCCGCTTCAAGGTCACGTGGTAGGAAATGGTCGCTCTCATTGCCAAGGTTCTTAACGTACAGAAACGCCGCTTCAAGGTCAAAGTGTATTCTTAGGATTTCAAGGTCAGGTATAGGATCACCCTTCTCGTTTGTCAAGGTCACACGTTAAGGGAATTCAAGGTCGACTCTAAACCAAATTTTGATGGGAAATTTCAACGTTCATTAATATTTTCAAGGTCACGCCCCCATCAAATATAAGAAGCTCATTGACCTCTGTTTCAAGCCCTGAGGTGTTCTCAAGGGGTATCATACAGATTGTTGTCTATGCTAAGCATGTTTCAAGGTCATCAAGCAATTCTTGGATGTTTATTTTGTAAGGTCATGCCCCTCAGCAAAGTGCATTCACCTCAAGTGGCTCCGTTTCCCAAATACAGACAAACCTTTCCCAAAGACAGATAGCCGTTTGCAAAAAAAGGGGACCCGTTCTCAAAACGGATAGCTGTTTCGCAACACAGGTAACCGTTCCTCCCATTTCAAGGTCACCACACCTCTGAGAAACGAATAAAGGCGATCCATTGTTCTGGCCGAGTTAGTCATAAATCCTAAAAATAGATTGTTATCTAGCTACCCCTACCATTTCAGGCTCAATTCTGAGAAATCAATTTTTAAGAACAAAGGCGATGTTCAAGCAATTCAACCGACGCTTCAAGGTCATCTAACAAATAAAATATTTTTTGTAATGCTTGTAATTTATTAACCACATTATTTATCTATAGATACAAACAAAAAATCGATTTAAGTCTATATATATATATATATATATATATATATATATATATATATATATATATATATATATATATATATATAGGTTAAGGTCACGTACACTTTCCCTGCATATTATTCAAGGTCACAACTCTGAGAAAAGGACGAAGGCGATCCATTGTTCAAGCAATTCTGGTAGTCAGGGTCACAATTCCTAGAAATCACCTGCTTGGGGTATTCAAATAGACCTTTTAAGGTGTGGGGATTCTACTTTTCAGAGACAGGTCACCAAACTGGTTGAGACCATGTATAGAGAAATGTTCAACGTTAGATTTAGTAGCATTCCTAATCAAGGTCGCGAGCAGGATACTAATCCGACTTCGTCACTAGAAAAGTCACGAGAAATCAATTTTCAAGGTTAAGCTGAACGATAGGTCAAGGTGTTCCTGTATTGCCGCTCTTCAAGTAGCGAAATAAGAATGGCTTTTCGTGGGTGAATACCAAGGTCACAATTCTGATATATATATATATATATATATATATATATATATATATATATATATATATATATATATATATATAAAATCGATTTAGTTACAGATTTGTATCGCTTCTTGATCGAATGAAAATCAACTCTTGACGCATATTCATGATCACTTGACGATAATCCTCCATTATTGCAAATATGTGGTTCAATGGTATGCATACTATAAAATATTTTTCACCATTTCCCTCATCGAATTCTACTTGTACACCAATTGAATATATAGCGAGCTAAAACGGGAACACACGATTTTGTCAATTGTTTCAAATGAATCACCCTGTAAATACGAAAATAATTTTATAATGTGAAGTTTGAAGTTGCCTATAATTTTTGTAAATAACTTTTTTTGATATCTCCTTTAATAACGGATATATCATATTTCGACGCACTAATGTCGCACCCTGTCCTATGTTGCAGAAAAATAAATATGAACACATTATCCTAAAATCAATACGTTTTATGTAATTATGTTTACTAGCTTTGCCACCAAAGAATCGACCTACGTCATTGATACATGCACATAGCTAAATAAAACGTTTATTTTGCCATCGCACGTATTGTTTCAGAAACTGTTTCAGAACTTGAACCCCATTGCATGTCAAGCACTACTTAAACTTCTATTGCTTAGCAGAATATGTGTGTTATGAATTTCTGCATTTAAAGTTGCAACTGCAAATAAATTCAGCACAAGCTATTGTGCTTACGTATGCAAGGTTATACCTTGTATAGACATTACGAGGTTTCGGAAAAACTAACAAAGATGATGGAATAAACGTAAGTGATTGACCAAAGGGAAGAGTTCTGAAAAGAACTGTTTTGAAAATGTATAATGAAAAACGAAATAAGGAAACGGAGGAAATATGAAAGAAAGTAACAAGTGGTAGCAAGCAAAAGGAGGTTATGTCATAAGAATAACAAACTATGTTAGTCAAAGGAGCATTTTCATAAACATATTAAGACAAAAATTACATGTACTTATAGGTCATCTCTTTTCATTGTATTTAAACAGTCGACAACACACGTCGGTTGCTCAAAATCTACTTGAAATTTTAACTACAGTTTTTTGATGTACAGGGTGTCCCAAATTGGATAATTTTGCAAGGTATCTCGAAAACTAGAAGAGTTAGAAAAAAAGTAGTTAAGATGTGATGACTTATTTTTTGATTAAACTAACCATGGTTCAATCAGATCTTCAGTAGGTTGTTGCATTTTCAAGCTACAGGGCGATTTTCGAAAATTGCCAAAAACTGTCTCTTCAAATCTCTTTTTTATTTTAATAAACATCAAAAAAATGTAGAGGAACTTTTGATAGACAAACCAAAAGAGAGTCCAGTGCAGTGCACTATATTTTTTTAAAGGGTCCAGGTAAGTAGATATGACAAACTTATGTTTTTTTTAATGGGACACCCTGTATATTTTGGGTCAGTTCGTTTCCATTTTAATCCTCTTTCACCTAATATAACATATGATAGATATATTTCTTATAGTTTATGCTACAGGGTAAATTATGTGTCGCATATATCAATAATGTCGTTTATAACTAGAACACTCTGTAAGTTCAAAGTAATAAGTCCTGGAAATCAATCTACAGGGGTATCCCGATATATGGCTGATAAATGTATGTAGGAGGATGCTCTTCAATGTCACGTATACTATAGGATCGACTTTCTCGTTTTCAAGGCCATTTCGTACACACATTGGATGCGTATATTGTTCAAGACCACGTGTAGTGATCCACTTAGTAATTTATTAAGAAAAACCCGCAAGTGCATTAGGTCAAGGTCATGTACACTTTCCCTGCATATTCTTCAAGGTCACACATCTGAGAAGAGGACAAAGGCGATCCATTGTTCAAGCAATTCTGGTCGGATCAGAGTTATAATTCCTAGAAATTACCTGCATGGGGTATTCAAATAAACTTTTCAAGGTGTAGAGATTCTACTTTTCAGGGACACGTCACCAAAGTGGTTGAGACCATGTGTAGAGAAATGTTCAACGTTATATTTAGTAGCATTCCTCATCAAGGCCGCGAGCAGGATACTAATCCGACTTTGTCACTAGAAAGGCCACGAGAAATCAATTTTCAAGGTTAAGCTAAACGGTAGGTCAAGGTGTACTTGTATTGGCGCTCTTCAAGCAGCGAAGTAAGAATGGCTTTGCGTGGGTGAATACCAAGGTCGCCTGTAGTTTCCAGGTACCCCAGCCATTTGAATGTCAAGGTCACTAATCTGAGAAATATAAAAATAGGATTTTCATGGTCAAAGGTGATAAAATCAAGCTATTCAAGGTTTTTTATTGGCTCTGTGTCTGCTTATCCGGCATCAGATTCAAAGAAGCCATAGGTTGATTCTAGACGAATTTGTCAAGGTCAGGCTAATTTTTCCCAAGTGAAGACCATGTGTTAATTCCTAGAAATCAATGGCGTCCTGCAGAGGTATTCCGATCTTATTCGATAGTAACACAAAGGTCAAATCTTGGTGGGCAATTTTCACCAAGCAATTCCTGCCATCGCTTCAAGGTCAAGGTTTATTCTTAGAATATATAAAAAAACTGAAGGTGCGAGTGATCCTTGAGGTAACTCCCTTTTGGCAGGAAACAATTCTTGACTGAGTCTAGGTCACAAAGCAAATTGTCAAGGCCACACTGTTCAAGGAATTCTTTTGTATAAGTCTTAGAAGTTATTACAATTTCTAGAAATCTATTTTCAAGGTTGTCTGCGGGCGTACTCTTAGAAATCAGCTCCCAAGGCTAACCATAGGGGTCTTCTTAAAATGGATCAAATTCATTGAAAGTGTGAGTCATTCATTGAAATTTTTCAAGGTAACACCCTTTTGACGAGAAGTTTTTAAGGTCACCAATCAATTCTTAGACTTTACTAGAGGCAGAGTCATGTGTCAATTCCTAGAAATCAATTTTCAAGATCACCGGCAGGTGTTACAATTCAAACAGATTGTTTTCTATGCTAAAGTAGATTCATGGCTAAATGGAGCCAAGGTCAAAATTTACTGGTATCAATTTTTAAGGTCACCTGCAGGGTATTCATAGAAGTCAATTCCTAATCAATAATCAATAGGTATTCCCAATCGATGGCTTTTGTATAGGTCGTAGAAGTTATTGCAATTCCTAGAAATCAATTTTCAAGGGCACCTTCAGGGGTATCATATTACAATTTAAACAGATTGTTTTCTATGCTAAATAGAGCCAAAGTCAAAATTTACTGGTATCAATTTTCAAGCTCACCTGCAGGGTATTCATAGAAATCAATTTCTAATCAATATTCAATAGGTATTCCTAATCAATGGCTTTTGTATAGGTCGTAGAAGTTATTACAATTCCTAGAAATCAATTTTCAAGGTTACCAGCAGTTGTGTCACAGTTCATGGAATGATAGATTGTTATCTATGCTAAAAGTAAGTCAAGGTTAAATGGGTCTGATATTAGCTAAATGCTCTTCAAGACCAAATCTAGAAATAGAAATTAGAAGGTCATCAGCAATTTTTTGTAATCACAATTTTGGGGATAAATACCCACTCTATGCATCTACGTAAAAATGTTAGCATTCCTTGGAAGTTAAATTCTTCGAAATAGCAAATAAGCATTTCCATTGCTCAATTCTAACAATAGAATCAGTTCATGGAAACATATATATATATATATATATATATATATATATATATATATATATATATAAATCGATTTAGTTACAGATTTGTATCGCTTCTTGGTCGAATGAAAATCAACTCTTGACGCATATTCATGATCACTTGACGATAATCCTCCATTATTCCAAATATGTGGTTCAATGGTATGCATACTATAAAATATTTTTCACCATTTCCCTCATCGAATTCTACTTGTAATGGTTCCTCATTCTTTGCTGACCACCCCAAATGGCTTAATACTTTGCTCTTGTTACATATTTCTATAAGAAATATATGCTTTAAGTGTAGATGTAACGCCGGGATTTTGGCAAACGTCCACTCTGTGACCACCTAACAAATAACGAATCTCTTCGAAAGTTGGGGAAATTATTGGTTAAGTTGCATGATTTTCCTTCATCCTCTTTTTCAGCTTACCCTCTATATACAGAAAACTATCGTAAGTAGCCGTAATTAGATCCTGACTTTGAATTAAAATGCGTATTTCTTGGGAGGGTCCATACTTAGAAGAGCCATACGGAATATAGGTGTGAATATCTGATTTAATTATAGCATCATCAAAATGTACGTTTTGAAAGATGTTTAATGATTCGGTCATTGTGTCTCTGTAGATGTTAACCACAATCAGGGTTGATGACTAATTAAAAATGTACTATAGGAATGATGTCTTTTATATGAATTTCTTCTCAAACCTATTTTCTAAGCGTGAATGGTTCACCCTTTAAATTAATTGTTACTAATTATACGTTTGAAAAGCTGAATTACCACATTACAGTTTTTTAAATTCATACAAATTTTTTAAGAAGGCAAATCTATCACAATAAATACTTTCATTGTTATACAAAGAAAATCCCTTGACCATTTTACATTGAATATTGCATTTTTTTAATTACATGCGCACTTTATGAATGCAAACCTATTGGTTTATATAAGGTAAAATTAATTGTACCTATGGATATTTATAGCGAAATTTTTTTCCTCACATTTTCATCAAAATCTATTAATTATTATATTACTAATGATGCAATGTAGTTTTGGGAAGCTCAATTGTTAAAATTATTAAAAATAATTATTACATTTTTTAAAGAAGGCAGATGCATTGTGCGTGTTTTATACAAAGAAAATCCGTTGTCCCTATCAGCTTCATTTTAGGAATGAGAATGCATTACTAACAAACACAGAAAACCCATTGTTCAATAAAACACCGACTTTTTCCGCATTATAGGTATATCCATGTATTTTTGATGAATGCATATGAGAGGACTGCGAGAAAGCGATACAATAACTTTCAGGTCGCGATGTGTGTAAGCGAAACACATGATTGTGCAAAAGAGATAGACATTAAACAATTAAACTTTCAAGGTCTCTTACTTACACATATTACAAATTTATTTAACATTTCTTAGAGATACTAAATCGATTTTTTTTATTAATTTAGGGATCATTTAGATTTACAACACTTTATATAACTGTTATTTAATTGATAGAAACATTAGGCGTAGTACATCAAATTTACATTGTTTACTCCATTTCTATACTGCAATTTATATAGCTGTCATTCTTTGTTCTTTTTAGGTACAGTTCTAATCATATTTATGTTTTTCGGGATGTTGAATACGAATCTGAGGTTTGAAACGTCCAAATTTGGTCAATTTTTTAGGTTTTGGGCTAAATCTTGATAATTATGCATTTTTTTTCAAAAAGACCATGCTTTGCAAATAAAAATCAATTTAAATCTCCTCCATACAAAGCAAAGTCATGTATTTTTTTATTATATGGCTTTACTAATAAAAGAAATTTTAGTTAACATATGCATAAATGCCATTTAGTTCTTTCTTTTCCAATAAATCTGTATTCTATAAGTTGTATATAGTCAAATTTCGCCTCTTTAAATCCAGTTCCAATGTACGTCAGGGATTCTATTTCATTATGCGAGATTACAATTTCCTAGTTCAGTGTTTCGATAGCTTAAAGAACATAATATGTACCGCCTTCTCATCTGGAGGAAGAAGGTCGATATCGGATAACATCCTAGAACGGTACTAATGACTAGACGTTTGTCAAAAAGTTCCCGCGCCCAAGCATAGATACACAGAGCCAATAAGGAATCGTTTAACCTTGATGGGTTGACTGCACGAGGATAGAATACTACCGAAAAACCAGTACTACAGAAGCTTTTTGATATTTGTCAGCAATAAACACACTCCTAGTAAAATGATTCTAGTTAAAGCATATTTAGGTATGGTTGGGGACACTACTATGTTTGTTGGTTTTCTGACTGCACCCAAACTACTCATGAACACATTCTTTGCATTTAGCAGCGTTTTAAATTTAAATTGAAATACTCGGAAAAGCGTTGAGGTAATGCACATTTAAACGCTATACCTTCACCATACTTCTCATGCTTCTACTTTACTACACTATTTCCAAATCGCTTCTTTCGCTCCACCCTGACTGCTTTTTCTTTACGTTCTCTTTCTACCTTACGTACTACTTTCGTAATTTCTGCTAATCAAGAGTATACCGATTCTTGCACACAATGAAGACTTTCATACTAGACATCCGCATTCTAGCCCTAACACTCAATCATGGTTTCCAACGCTACTTTTTATTCCAGCTTTTTTCAAACACAAAAAATCATTCTTCTTCTCAAAAGCGGCGCAGAATTTACCATTCTAAGTTCAGAATTTTCAAACACAAAACGTCATTTTTCTCGAACACGGGTCAGAATTTATCAAAAGCACCCCTGGACGATAAGCCCTGTTGACTGGGGTGATTTAGGGGGATTATCCAGCTATTTCCATAATATAGAAACTACCCTCTATCAGTACCTTGACCCATAAAAAATACCCCATAAGTAGGTGATTTAAGCGGATTATCCAGCTTTTTCTATAATATAAAAACTGCCCCCCATCAGTACCTTGACCCATAAAAAATACCTCTAAAGTAGATGATTTAAGCGGATTATCCAGCTGTTTCTATAATATAAAGACTAGTCCTATCAGTACCTTGACCTACCTTCAGATTTTTAAGAATTGTACTAGGATGCAACCTTCATATTTCCACGAATTGAGATTTCTAAGAAGATGACGCTTTTCAGACCAATAAACTTTAACCCCTCAGGAGCTGATTGTATGTTTAAATTTCTAAGATAAATGGATTTCTAAGAAATGATTTTGACCTTGCGCAGCCGCAGCCTAGTTCAACTTGTTTTCTGGGGGGCAACGGTTACCTGTGTTGGGTGATGGCTCACCTGTTTTCGGAACCGGTTATCTGTCTTTGGGAACCGGATCCGGTTTTCGGGGAAACTACCTCATCCTGGCGGTTAGAACAGTAGTATGAGCCCACGTAAGCATAATATTTTTATTATTACAAACAACAATTTAGTCAATACAGGAACCTTGATATTAGCATAGACAACAACCCCATCATTCTTCTTGTTTCCATGAACTGATTCTATTGTTAGAATTGAGCAATGGAAATGCTTATTTGCTATTTCGAAGAATTTAACTTCCAAGGAATGCTAACATTTTTTACCTAGATGCATAGAGTGGGGTACTTATCCCCAAAATTGTGATCACAAAAAAATTGCTGATGACCTTCTAATTTCTATTTCTAGATTTGGTCTTGAAGAGCATTTAGCTAATATCAGACCCATTTAACCTTGACTTACTTTTAGCATAGATAACAATCTATCATTCCATGAACTGTGACACAACTGCAGGTAACCTTGAAAATTGATTTCTAGGAATTGTAATAACTTCTACGACCTATACAAAAGCCATTGATTAGGAATACCTATTGAATATTGATTAGAAATTGATTTCTATGAATACCCTGCAGGTGAGCTTGAAAATTGATACCAGTAAATTTTGACTTTGGCTCTATTTAGCATAGAAAACAATCTGTTTAAATTGTAATATGATACCCCTGAAGGTGCCCTTGAAAATTGATTTCTAGGAATTGCAATAACTTCTACGACCTATACAAAAGCCATCGATTGGGAATACCTATTGATTATTGATTAGGAATTGACTTCTATGAATACCCTGCAGGTGACCTTGAAAATTGATACCAGTAAATTTTGACCTTGGCTCCATTTAGCCATGAATCTACTTTAGCATAGAAAACAATCTGTTTGAATTGTAACACCTGCCGGTGATCTTGAAAATTGATTTCTAGGAATTGACACATGACTCTGCCTCTAGTAAAGTCTAAGAATTGATTGGTGACCTTGAAAACTTCTCGTCAAAAGGGTGTTACCTTGAAAAATTTCAATGAATGACTCACACTTTCAATGAATTTGATCCATTTTAAGAAGACCCCTATGGTTAGCCTTGGGAGCTGATTTCTAAGAATACGCCCGCAGACAACCTTGAAAATAGATTTCTAGGAATTGTAATAACTTCTAAGACTTATACAAAAGAATTCCTTGAACAGTGTGGCCTTGACAATTTGCTTTGTGACCTAGACTCAGTCAAGAATTGTTTCCTGCCAAAGTCGGATTAGTATCCTGCTCGCGGCCTTGATGAGGAATGCTACTAAATATAACGTTGAACATTTCTCTACACATGGTCTCAACCACTTTGGTGACGTGTCCCTGAAAAGTAGAATCTCTACACCTTGAAAAGTTTATTTGAATACCCCATGCAGGTAATTTCTAGGAATTATAACCCTGATCCGACTAGAATTGCTTGAACAATGGATCGCCTTTGTCCTCTTCTCAGATGTGTGACCTTGAAGAATATGCAGGGAAAGTGTACATGACCTTGACCTAATGCACTTGCGGGTTTTTCTTAATAAATTACTAAGTGGATCACTACACGTGGTCTTGAACAATATACGCATCCAATGTGTGTACGCAATGGCCTTGAAAACGAGAAAGTCGATCCTATAGTATACGTGACATTGAAGAGCATCCTCCTACATACATTTATCAGCCATATATCGGGATACCCCTGTAGATTGATTTCCAGGACTTATTACGAAAATAATTTTATAATGTGAAGTTCGAAGTTGCCTATATTTTTTGTAAATAACTTTTTTTGATATCTCCTTTAATAAGGGATATATCGTACTTCGACGCTCTAATGCCGCACCCTGTATGTAAAAACACCGATTTACCCAGGAATGAAGGCACACTTTATTATGAGCAATTGACGGAAGTAAAATAGGAAATTGCGTTAAAGTATAATCAATTTAGAAAACTATGAAAATTAAAGGGATAGATACTGTCTTTTTAACATATTTGTGTATGTTTTGCTGGAAAGAACTCAAAGTACCTAACAATTGTGATTAAATATTTGCTTTACGAAACCCTAAAGGGATAGTTAATATTGTATGAAAATAAAATATTGACTCTTATAATTGAATCTTACCCTACCCGATATTATCATTCTATTCCGAAATATGCTTCATAATATTAGAGTTTATGATAACGACTAATAAATTCTTCATATATTTGATGGTCCTATTGAAGACTTAATTATTTTGATCAGTCTAGTAGCATTCTTAAACGTATTATCTACTGTTGAGAAATATTTCAAAATAAACTTTTTTAAGATTAATATCTTAAGAAATTATTCTTGTCATAATATGAATTCATTAATTTTACTTGATGTTTTTATCAAGCTATCTTTTTAATGAGGTTTTTTTTTATAACAACGGCAATCTAAAATTTTGCATTAATTATAAAAGCTTTTCTTCTCTTACGACATGGGACCTTGTAATGGTTAGAATTAATCTTATTAAAATAATATAAATTCTGACATTTAATGTGCCTTATTAATTTTGTTAAGGATAAAACTTGATTATTTTCTTGAACGTTAATTACCGTCCCGTGCATTTTCTTACTCAAGCTACAAGATACATCACCGTAAAATTACGATACAGTAAAACTAAATTGTACGCTTTTATTAACAATTAATCACAATTCAATAAATAACTAACCTAGAGGGAATAAAGGAGAGGGCACGTTTTAAATGTAAAATACCTTTCGGTCAGAATTTAACCAAATTTTGATATGTTCTAGAACTTCACCAATTGATCAAATGTCTTCATTGCCCGAAAGCTCAACAGTTTTTGATATACAGGGTCTGCAATATCACTATTTGATACTTTCAATATATCATAAAATGGACATTTTTGCCAATATTAACGCAAAACTTAGTGGAATGTTATTTTTTTGTGCTACTGGTTACAACCTTTTCTTTACTTTCATTATTTTTGTACATACACCTGATATACAGGGTGAGACCAAATATATGTATCTGAAAAGAATTATACGGTGGTATTGTTTTGATATTTTGGTGAATGGAAGTTAACACATATATATGTCCATTTAAATTATTATTGCAAGTTAAGTCCCCTAGACGTCCGTTATACAGAGTGTTTCATTTCTTTAATAGATTTAATTGAGTATTATTATACTTCCTAGTTAATTTTCTGATAACTTAATTGAAATGTCTATATTAAAATAAACTATTTGCTAACTGTATATACCTACATAATAGTCACGATGTGTTTATACTGATACTGGGTGTCCAAGTACAAAGAACCAAAACGATATCTTAAACTTCATATAGGTACGGAAAAAACCGTTAACACAAAAAATCCCTTGCAATTGGATGTCGTTGCGAAATACAAAGCTTTTGGAGATTGACAGATAGAAGGGTTAGATGTGCTTCATTTATTATGCTCACTATTTTCTAATAAAGTTTTCAGTAGATTCTTTTGATAAAGAAGTTCATCTTTATTTTGCAAAACTAAGAAAAGAAAATTCTTTAAGATACTAGTGTCTTCACTGCTCACACCATCGACAGACCGGTTTCGCAGGTCTACCTCCATCATCACTACCGGTTTGTACAGTCATTGAAAATAAGAAATGTTTATGTAGAAACGTTAATGAACGTATTTTAATATATTAAAAATATCTAAGCTTAATAAGATATCAGTTAACTGAACTGATGAGGCAGAAAACAGTAAATAATTTTTGGTTTTGATATAACCATTGTCATAGAAATCAAAAAGTTGCATAATCAAATGTTAAATGTCTATCACCTCCACATTATTTGCATTTAGTATATGATTTAAAACATTTGTAGAAGGATATTTCATTAGCTCTTGATACCTAGCGTATCCTAAAAACCATAGTACAGCTGCCACATGAAAACAAGTACCTAAAGTTCTGGCACCAGTCTTGCAGGTGCAGTAAGTACCTAATATTGGGTTAGGTTCCTCTTCCTCATTATTCGGCACAAATGCAATCCACAACTGGTAACGAGTAGCATTTCTGAGGCGAGAATATATCCTTACCCGTATAAAACCGGGTTCGTAGTTTTCATCAAATTGATATTGAACCTGGCGGTCCTCTATTTCATTGTCCTGTATATAAGAAGGAGCAAGCTTTAATTGAAAAATACCTACAGTTAACTCTTTAAGATAGTAAAGTGACAAACGTGGGAATGAGGGAACGATAATTTCATTTAAATCAACCCATCTGCCCCTTTTAGCGCGTAAGTTTTCCTCCTCAGCCCTGGCTTGAACAACATTTGGCTCTTGAACTCTTTGAAGAATATTTTCAGCTAGCTCAATAGTAGCATCTTGCATTAAAATGGGTGGAAAATATTTATTTATAATTGCTCCAGCAATTTTAAGAAAATCAGCAATACTACAAATGTGGGGTGTTTTAATCTTAAAGCTAAAAAATTTAAAAATTGATTTTAAGTGCCCATTGCGTGCTTCTACGATCCACCTGGTTTTCGTAACGAGACAACTATCATTAGCCTCTTCTGTGGATAACTGTAGCTGACCTCTGCGCAAAAAGGCTGGCATTTTAAAATTAATACCTAATTTATTTAAAGCTGGAATAGCATCCAAGTACCCGCGGTCGAGAATGAAAATATCTCCTTCATTAAACCATTCACGCATTCCATTCACATCTCTATTAAATTCACTTATAAGTATGTTAGCATCGTTGTTTTCAGAATTTGAGAAATATGGCCCTTGAACGTCTAGAATAAATCCGCTCGGGGCAACAAGCAGACAAGACTTGATAAGATGTTTACCCTTATAAGTACAGTAGGACTGTCGCAACACTTTAAAACAAAAACTTTTTTCTATTTCTAGATAAGTACAGTCATTATACACTGTAACTTGAGGCCGATCCAGGTTTTGATTATATAGACGATTTGCAAAAGGAGTTACATGATTTTGGATGTAGCTGTCTCTTGTAGCAGTAAATCCAATATTTTGTGGTACAAATCTTGCAGAAAGAGTTTGTCTAACTAGAGATATAGCTAAACTGGCTTGTTGTCTTGTGGAATAATTAAAAATAACCGCTAAAAAACTATCACTAAGACCTTGTCGTAACTTGCACAGGAATGCTAAGAGATCTTTTTTACTTACATATCTCAAAGAATTTCCTATTGTAACGGGGTCACAAAAGTTGAGAAGATTATTAAATTGATCTTTGGTTATAGGAGAAACTGCTTTAAATTGAGAATCTGTGAAGTTATTTTCGTCTTCGTAAGCCGTGTGGTAGCTTTTTTTCTTAATTTCCTTACGTAATGCTTGTAAAAAAATATAAATCTCATTACCTGCTAATAATGGCCGATTTACATATCGTAACCCAGGGAGCAGAAACTCAAACAGATTACCATTCTCATCCAAATGAATATTACAGCAGTACGTATTTTCTGGCACAAAATATTAATTCTACCTTTCATGGATATTTTATGTATATCATTCCCATCGTTACAAATGCAGCATAAGTGAGTTGACCTTTGTAGCACATTTAATCGCAAACAATTTGGATTATTGTCTATTGCTTGAATTTCCCTTACAATAGAAATATTGCAGACATTGCAGATTCGAGTTTCTTCTATTATGACCCGCTCTGGTAGATTTGCTTCGCGGCGACGTGCAATCACAATTTCCTGCTTTCTTGCATTTACCTCACCACTTATTTTCACCAAACCCTAGTAACTAAAGCATTTCCACAAGCAAAACATGGAATTCGATTCATTTTTCACATAAACTCTTCTACGATTTTAATTCAAAAAGTAGATTTGCAGCATCAACAATATCACTTAATTAGTGGATTAATTTTTGACGTTTCATAGCCACCTACTATATTGTTGTTATTTTATAAGTCTGGGAATAGAAAAACATAATAATTGTAGTATGAAAAACGGAAAGAAAAGTGCAAAATCAGAAAAAGGATCTACTTGTACGAATAAAAGCAGAAGAAAAAGCGCAATACCACATTACGGTTTTGGTTTAAACGAATAAGTAAATACTAAATATAACTTTATTAGAAAATAGTGAGCATAATAAATGAAGCACATCTAACCCTTCTATCTGTCAATCTCCAAAAGCTTTGTATTTCGCAACGACATCCAATTGCAAGGGATTTTTTGTGTTAACGGTTTTTTCCGTACCTATATGAAGTTTAAGATATCGTTTTGGTTCTTTGTACTTGGACACCCAGTATCAGTATAAACACATCGTGACTATTATGTAGGTATATACAGTTAGCAAATAGTTTATTTTAATATAGACATTTCAATTAAGTTATCAGAAAATTAACTAGGAAGTATAATAATACTCAATTAAATCTATTAAAGAAATGAAACACTCTGTATAACGGACGTCTAGGGGACTTAACTTGCAATAATAATTTAAATGGACATATATATGTGTTAACTTCCATTCACCAAAATATCAAAACAATACCACCGTATAATTCTTTTCAGATACATATATTTGGTCTCACCCTGTATATCAGGTGTATGTACAAAAATAATGAAAGTAAAGAAAAGGTTGTAACCAGTAGCACAAAAAATAACATTCCACTAAGTTTTGCGTTAATATTTTCAAAAATGTCCATTTTATGATATATTGAAAGTATCAAATAGTGATATTGCAAACCCTGTATATCAAAAACTGTTGAGCTTTGAGCTTTCGGGCAATGAAGACATTTGATCAAGTAGTGAAGTTCTAGAACATATCAAAATTTAGTTAAATTCTGACCGAAAGGTATTTTACATTTAAAACGTGCCCCTCCTTTGACATTATAGAACTTATTATTGTAAGACGTCTAATGAATAAATCTTTATATAACAAATGCAAAGTTCCAAGATTTACACTCATAATTAAAATACTTATCTTGTGGATTAGTAATACCTAGTGTAATTTAATTAATTTTTTACAAATTTAAACATTTTAATGACAGTTATAGTTATCGTCCTTAGTAAATGATATTAGATTTTAAAAAATTCATTAAGATATCAGATAAATACAGGGTGTCCCTGAAAATCACCGACTAACTGCTACCGTTAATTCCCAGGACCAAATTAGAACATTTTTCCCTCTTAAAATTTTATCCCAAAATGTACCCCTAAAAAGTTATACGCTTTCAAAGTTCAATTTAAAATGTAGGAAAATCACTTTATCTTCGTGAATTTTTTAATGATTTTTATACATTCGACCTATCTTATACAAGTTAAAATTTTAACTACCCGTTCAGCAGTGGCGTCAACATTCAACCCTTAAAAACAATTATTTTTGCAAAATAAATTTAAATTTTTCTGCTTTATTTTGGTAATACAATTTTAACACAAAAGAATTTTGTCTCTTAAATTCTTCTGAAATCGACGGTTTTTGAGAAAATTTGAAAAATAAGTTTGAATTCTGCAAATAACTGATCTGTGTTGATTTGATAATTGCTTTATTTTAATAATACATTTTAAAATAAATTAAAATAGAAATTTAAGAAAATAAACCACTAATTTTACAATAATTGTTCAAAAGTGACCCCCATTTACTTAAATGCAAGCATTCGCTCGACGTATTGGAGACATTCGCGTTGATGAAAATAATCCAGGAATTTGTCTAATTTCCTCGAATACTGCAGTAATGCGATTCCAGAGATCGTCTCTATTATTATTATTATCATTACTCGAATAGACCTTTTCTTTAACAGTACCCCAAACAAAGGAATCTAATGGTTTGTGATACGGTGATTTAGGCGGCCAGGCTATAGGAGGATCGTTACCTCGTTCGATTCAAAGGTTAGGGAACTCCGGGTGCAGGTATTGTCTCACACGTAATCCAAAATGTGGTGGGGCACCATCGTGTATAAAGATTGTCTCAGCTCTGACATTTAATGGCACATCTAGAAGTTTCCACAAGTTATTCTGCAAAAACTCCAAATACGCAGTGCTGTCTAGTTGGTTGGGTAGCATAAAGAGACCAAAAATAAAATCTTCAACAATTCCTCCCCAGACATTTATGCTGAATTTATGTTGAAAGCGACCTTGAATTACATTAGGATTCTCATCTGCCCAATTGTGGAACCTATGGGAAAGAAAGATGCCTTCTCTGGTAAAACAGGCTTCGTCCGTAAAAAGAGTGCGAGCAACAATCTGAGGATCTTCTATGAAATTGTTCACCAACCATTGACAATATCATCGTCTAAGTAGTAGATCTGTCGGTAAAAGTTCGTGAACGTTTTGAATGTGGTATGGTTTTAACAATTGTTCAGCAAATGTTCAGTAAACACTTTTTTAGCAGTTTTAGAAATATTCAATTGAGAAGTGACGCGCCTAGTGCTTGTAGTTAGATTATCTTAAATAATTTCCAATATGCGCTCTTCTACCTAATGCGACGCTGACGTTGAGAATTTGGCTTCCTTTGCAAGGAAGTACCTGTTTCGGAAAGACGACGGTTAATGGAAGCAAAAGTGGTATGGTGCGGTTGATGTCTATTTGGAAATCTTTGTAAACATCTTCTTGCTGCAGCTCGAGAATTACCACCACATTCGCCAAACACAAAATGCGTATCAGTTAATTCTGAATACCAGTAATAAACAGGAACGCGTTTTACTTAAGTAGGTAAGAACTTTTCACAATTCACTAATTTTGTTATGTCGTTAAGACGCTGTCTACTACCAAATAATTTATCAAATAAACACGGATCAGTTGTTATTGAATACAAACTGGTTTTAAAATTTTCCCAAGAATCGTCGATTTTAGAAGAAAAATTTAAGAGACAAAATTTATTACCAAAATAAAGCAGAAAAATTTTAGTTTATTTTTCAAAAATAATTTTTTTAAGGTTGAAAGTTGACGGCACTGCTGAACTGGTAGTTCTAGTAATGCGATTTTTTTTAAATGTCTATCAAATTTGGTCGATTGTATAAAAATCAATAAAAAATTTTCATAATTTACGGAAATAAAGTGATTTTTCTACATTTTAAATTGAACTTGTATAATTTTTTAGGGTAGTATTTTGGGATAAAATTTAAGGGAAAATGTCCTAATTTGGTCCTATAGAACTGTAGAAGTTTGTCGGTGAGTTTCCGGGACACACGCAAGTATAAGCCTGCTGTAATGGTTAGGGGACGTATAAGAAAAACTCAACTACGGAATCTAAAATATTATAGTCAAAATTAGCTAAATATTATTAAACCACTTTGAAATTGACAAATCAGGACGCCCTTTAACTGATGACAGCTAACAGTGAAAAATGTCATAATTAAAGAACACATTTAATAAAATGTATCCAAGTTATAATGTAAATGTGGAAAACTTTAAATTGGAATTGATAAAAGCATTCAAAGATAGAAATTTGACATATCAATTAAAAATATAGTGAAATATAACAAAGAAGTACTTTACTGTTAATAGTTGTAATTATTATTGTACAGTGAAAACACAATGTTAATCTTTAATTTTAATCACATATGCTAAATTATTAACATATAATTCGTAAAGTATTTCCTTCAAGGTCTAGGAAACAACACAGCAAACTTTAATTATAAGATGCCAATATTTAAACAAAGATTTCCTTCCTGCCTATTGAAGTTATTAGGATGTTCATACATCTCAATAGCTTCACGTTGTAAACGATTATCAACTAGCATGTCGTGATTTAAATTATTTAAAGCATGCTCAACTACCGCAGATTTCTCTGGTTGACCTAATCTATAAAACCTCATATGTCCTTTACGTGTTGTATAAAAGTTACGTTTTGTGGTTTAAAATTGATTCATTAACATTTAAATGTATGTAAATAAATTTTGACATTTCATATAAACGTCAAAATCAAAATTTGATTATACCAGCAACAATACGATAGACAATCTTTTGATAATAAAAAATGTTTTTGATAATATTTTTTAAGATGACGCTACTAACGCGCTTTCAAAAGGCGAAAATTTTGCAATAACACCAAGAGAAATACCTTTCAAATTTAGAACTTCCAATGTTGATAATTCTATTAAATCTTCATCTTTTGATGCAGCGAATGAAATTAGATATAACAGCGTTAACATATTACGTAAAGCAAAACCTCCTTCCGTCAGCATTGTGCTGTATTTGATCTTAAACGTAATCAAAATATAATAACATTACAACCATATAATGGTAATGCAACTGTTATGTTAAATATGTTTAACTTAACGTTCACGCCATTCCCTTGCGGAGTAGGCAAAACAATCCCTGCCCCTTATTTATTTTTATTCACAATTCTTCTCCATGCTTTCATATCTCCGCATACCTCCTTAGATTCTGCAAGGTTCATACATTGTTTTGGACATGCCCTTTTATCTTTAAAACACCTTATATTTCTTTCCTTTATCGTACATTCTTCTACATTCAGCCAAGTTTTACGCGGCTTACCAGGCACGGCCTTACCTCCAACCTCACCCACATATATTTGCATCGTTAATCTTGCGTTGTTCATTCTCTGAATGTGACCACACCAATGTAATGTACTACTTTTATATCTATCCATCATCACCTTTTCCTCCCACACTCCGTCACTATGCACTCATTCTTTATCTTGTTTCTTCTCGTTTTACTACATGCGCTTCTCAGGAATCTCATACTCACGGCATCCATTTTTCTTTCGTGCTTTTTTTGATATACCCACGTCTTACTTCCATAAAGTACAGACGGGACACGCCATGATGGATGATAGCTCGTTTCGCAGCTAGGCTCATGCTTTCAATTCTCATTATCGTCCATATAATTTCCTTCCAGCGTCGACCCTTACCAGGCACGCTGAGCAAACTTATTCCTCTGTTGTTCCCTTACCCTTATACAGTGGTACAATGATCGCGCTGTTTCAATCCCTCGGCACTTTTTCACACATAAGGCATACATTTAATAATTCACACAATCTTCGTATAAGCCTTGCACCTCTATACTTTAGTATTTCACCAGTGATTTCATCTACGCTTGCTCCCTTGCCGTTTCCTCTACCTCATTTATCTCAATATCCTTCTTAGCTTCATTCACCATTCCTTCCACATTATCCTTATTTAACCCTTCAGTCTTATTTTCCTCACTACTGTACAGCTTTCCGAACATTCTTATCAGCATTCCGTCACTTCTCAATCGTCTCATAATATTTCGTTGCTCATGTTTATTACTCCTGCAGCGTTCTGTTTTGGGCCACGTTTTGTATTTTTGACCCATTTCCAGAAGAATTGCTTGTTTCCCTCAAATTCATTTTCTCTCCTTCCACAACCATCACTTCCTATTTACTTATTCTCACTGCCTCCTGCACTCCTTTGTTTCTTAATCTGTACACTTCATACAATATTTTTTTCTCAATCTCATTTTTTGCAGCAATCATTGCCATGTACGCATCTTTTTTCTTACATACTGCCTTTTTTACCGACTCATTCCACCACTGGAGGTTCTCACTACGTTTTCTTTCCTTCTCCAGACCCACTTTTCCCCTAAACACACTCTCGATACAACCTAAAAGTGGTCCGATTCACAATCCGATCCGCGCATTACGCTTGTGTATTTCACCAGGTTTCTAAGTCGTTCATCATACACTATCAAGTACACCATACTTTCAGATTCACCTCTTTGCTTTGTATACATATGCACATTTTAAGCTTAAACCTCTAAAATTAATGAACATAAAATCAATATCAGAGCAAGCTGTTTTTGTAATTCGAATTGCCTCATAAAAACACTCACTAACCAAAATGAATTCATTAAATCATTCAAGGTACTAGTTCTACTATTATCTAGAATGTTCACATTTAGCTCACCACAAACTAGTAATTTAGAATATCTAATATTATCTGTCAACTGCATCAAACACTAAACATAAAGCAAATAATGCCTGGTTTTCGTTCAATTTCGATCGTCGATATCTCGATGTGCATTTCTACGCTATGTTTCACGATACAATTCAATTTCTTGAAAGTCATGAATTCCATTGCCAGGAATTAGTGCCCAACCTTTGTTTTTATTAGTTCTACAGAAACTACTTCCAAATTAGTAGCCTTTAAATTTTATCAAGTTTAAATCACTATGCTTAAGGTGAGATTAAGTAACACACATAAAGTTGATATGTTCTTGCCATAATAATAATTCGTAGTTCTCAATTTTGTTTTTTAAATTCTGGACATTTTGATACACAACGCAAAGAGTACATTTACCGAACTGTAACTGCTTGTCAAGATTCTTAAAACCTGATATATATATATATATATATATATATATATATATATATATATATATATATATATATATATATATATATATATATATATATATATATATAGCATCTGAACACATTGTAACATTCTGTAAGATAACATTTATTCCAGCCAATAAGTATCATCTTATCTTGCATTAAAATATGAAATAATTTTGGATTTATTTCAATAACAATGTCCTGACAGTTTGTATACGCTGAATAATTTTTATATGAACATCGGAAATATTTTTGAACTTGATTTGAATTACAATCTCTTTGATTAGTGCTGTAATATTTCTATCAATATCAACTGTGTGTATTTTTACTCCTGGATCGAATTTTTCGGTACACAGATTTCAGCAGAATTAGCAATCGTTTTCTCCAGTGTTATTTTTACATCTTGTGGACACTACTTATTAACACAGTTTAGCAATATTTCGCAATTATCACTATGTTTCAAATGTTTTATTGATGGAACTATCAAAGTATTTTTAAATAGATCTAAATCATACCCTTCTTTTGGTTTTATTAAAACCACAGTTGAAGGACTGTTTTTATTTTTCTTCACAGTTTCACTAAATGGTACAGCCAGCGCCGTACTTTAGTTAATAACAGAACTTGTTTGATTATTTACATTCGGTTCCATTATTTGATCGAATTCCCTCAATCGTAATTTTAAGAAATTGTTTACACATGTTAATTCTTTATTTAATTTATAAAGTAAATCTAACTCACGTTTTTGATTGTTGGCATTTGTCGGCATTATCGGCAATACTGTTTATACTATCTGCTTTACTCATTGACAAACAACCTTTACACATCCACTTATTTTTATTTATATCTACGAACTTGGATATTAAATCAAAACATTTTGTATGAGCCCAAGTAGTACATACCGACTACCATAATTCACATTTATTTTATTTCTGAGATTTCCGCAAGGAACGTCATCACAAGCATCGTCCATACTTTATATGTAAATATAAACATTTAACAAAATCACTACAAGCTAGACATAGAAAAAAACTAGTGCTTAATGCTGGAACTGATTTTCTTCCTTTTATAGCTAATGTTATCATTAATCATGGTATTACGACCGCTTTTAAATCTACAAGAAAAATTAAAGAACAATTAAGGTCACCTAAAGATGTTTCAAACCCATTGTCATATATTGGAGTATATAATTTATCTTGTTCTTGTGGAAAAGTATACATTGGCACCACAAAATATAGCTTTGATACAAGACGTAAAGAACATACGAGAATTTGTATATTAGCTCAACCAGAGAATCCGCGGTAGCTGAACGTGCAATACATAACTAAAATCATGACATTCAATTTGATAATATGGAAATAGTATCAAGAAAAACTCATTATTACGTTTGTTTACAACGTGAATTTGTTCAGACATAAATATCATAACAACTTTAATAGGCAGGAAGAGAATCTCCTGTTAAATATATTTTGGCATCTTATAATTGGAACAATAAACGTTTTAACTCGATGGAGTTTTTCCCGCAGAAATGCTCCGTTTATCAAAATCGTAAATGAATCCAAAGAACACAGTTTTAATTTTACGTATGCGCATAAGATTGTTCACTTTTTTTCCACTAGAACCCACAGCAACAAAAATGGCGACTGCCTAAATAAAAACATTTTACGTTTTACAGCTTTCTAGACGTGAATCTGCTCTTACATTTTAACGTGTGCTTGATAGGAGGTTTAATTGTGATCTCCCAAGTGATAAAAATAGTGTCTTATGACGTAATCAGTTTGAAATGACTGTCTATGTATAGAAAAAAGTAAGGGACGACCAAGATTATCCGAAGGGGACGTTGATGGTGCCAGACAGTATCTTTTCCTTACTTTAAAAAAATCTGTTAGGAAAGATAATCGTGAATTTGCTATGCCGATTATGATCATTTGAATGGAGTCGGTATATCATCTTAGTGGAAAGGTTAACCCCCATAACTTTAGTATGAGAGTTATGGATATGAGAATTCCCATGAATTCTTACAATATAAACTCTCCATAATTACATTTTTTTTTGTGCTATGTCCCAACAAGTATTCGCCGAAGCTAAAGTAACAGGAAGAATTAATTTTGATGTGCTGTAAAAATTCCTCTTTCCTAACTGCAAGGTAAAGTAGATAAGTTTATTACTTCCATAAGAAAGTAGTTGAACTTTGCTGTCTATTACCGAAGGATTGGGCGTGGATGATGACCGTTGTTTCCGCTGGTCACTATACCTCACTACAAACGATTATTTCCTTTCGATTTTATAAAAAAAATTATATCCATGTAAATCCATTATCTACTATCCCGCCAGAAGTGAGAAGCAATGTTTATGAATCTGTATTGTATACCATTGCAGACATGCCCATTATGGTATGGGATGTGTGTCGTATGACGAACAGAGCTCACGTTTAGCAAGAGTTATACTTTAATTTGATATAGTTTGTTGTTGTTACAGAAGAAAAGGCGTAATGAAATACCTTTGAATTTCCCACATTCCTTTATGTACAACCGGTACAAGTAAATACGGTGTCTCCATTAGTTTTAGTTTTTGGGGATCTATCTTATAATTAGCGAAATTCCAACAATTGATGCTGTTTTGAATAGTAATCGAGGCACAGTTCTAACTGTTTTTTTTTTTTTTAATTACTTAGAAAGTATGGAAACCTTTAAATTAGTTTACCACTTAATTACTGCATTTACACTGCATACGCTGAGATAGAAATAATTAATTTTCACGAACGTATCTTTTTTCTGTTAAGTTATATATCCAAAATGTAGACTGTTCACCCTCAAATTGAACAAGACTTGCATTATTTTGCAACCATGATTAAAAATTAAGTTAAATAGCTCAGCATAAAGACATTGTAACATACACATTAGTCAGCAGTGTTACTAGGTCAATAATATCAAGAATGCAACGTAGCATAATGTAATAGCATTTATGCGCCATATTAAATCGCAATTATTTGTCGTTGTAAATAGGACGGTAGGATAGTTACCATGAATAGTTGTGATATTAGATGAAACAAAAAGTATTGAATTAAATACCACAAGTTCAGCAACTCACTGGGTGCAAGTACAGGTCTACAATCGGCATTAAAGAAGGTAAGTTCTAGTTAACGTAAATCATTATCAGTATCAGTTCTAACTTTATTTCTGTGTCACTTGTTAACATAGAAACAATTGTGTCATGAAATGACAGATTTTTACAATCGTCCTGTATATCAATGCAATGAAACATTGGTTTAATCCATCTATCGTTCCATAAAATATCTGATGTGGAACAACACACGACCTTCCAACCTACAAAGTGGAAATTAAATGAAATGAACTATTTTATAACAATAACTCTTTAAGATAATTATGCAACAATAATGGATGTCAGATGGCTGTTTAAAACTTCATGTGAGATAGACTTTAATAGCCACACGGATGCTAACTTAAAGAAAAATCCGCCGCTGAATTTCTCCCAAAATCTAATCAGCTCTAGAAGAAAGAAAACATGCTAAAATATGAAATTTTAAGTATTTACGTGTTGTTGTTCTGGAGTTATCGAGGATATTAACGTACATACACACGCGCGCACACGCACACACGCACACAACAAGATACCCACACACACGCACACCCGGACCCCCCCACACCCACACTGGCACTCACACCCACACCTATACCTACACCCACACCTATACTTACACCCACACCTACACCTACACCTAAACCCATACCCAGAGCGTGACAGTTACACACACCCACTCACTCTTTCACATTCACGCTCACACTCACGTTCACAGTCACGCTCACACTCATACTCACACTCACACTCACACTCACACTCACACTCACACTCACACTCACACTCACATCAACTCACATTCTACACTCACCTACACTCACACTCACACTCACACTCACACTCACCACTTACACTCACACTCACATTCACACTCACACGCACACTCACACTCACACTCACACACACACACACACACACACACACACACACACACACACACACACACACACACACACACACACACACACACACACACACACACACACACACACACACACACACACACAGACATTGCATCATTGCCGATCTTGTCGAAACTTTGCCCAACGTTGTAAAATCAGCTAATAAGTCGATTTAGCGTTAGTGAAACAAAGCCTATTGTATAACCTTCTATACCTACATACCTGAATGTAGATTTGAGCGAAAACACTACCGTCTAACATAGAAATATTAACGCATCCGATAGTGAAGATGACTGTCGACCAGTATGATCACCAAATTCATACATTACGATACTTCATAATGACAGAAATCACACAGTATGTAATAATAAGGCTAACACCAATCCCACTGCGGATAGAAAACTGGTCGTACTGGATGATGGAGGTAAAAAACGAAATCACGAAAGTCGATCATAAGAACGAACTAATTATACTTTCCACTGACAGCACAAGAACATAAAAATAGTGTGTCCAGTACATTCATTTGCACACCTATAGTAGTAAACAGTACACAGCAGAGTCAAAACTGCGTAATAGACCAACTGTACCAACGAAGAAAGGAAAACACACGCAAAAGAGTAAAGCAACAAGTGCATGGAACAATCTTCCAAAATGTAATAAATATGTAATAAAATTGGATAAAACACAGCATTAAACCAAACAAAGATCATCCAAACATGGCAGGAATGCCTAGTAAAAACAAAATTGAGAGTCGGGAAAGATATGGTGTCCTTTTCCTTATAATAAACCAGTCCGTATCAACGTGACAGTAGCAATTAAAGAACAATCTCAAGTAAACAACATACAGAGAGAAGTAATATTGAAGGAGACTGATCAACTCAACGAGCTTGGAAACGAGGAAAAAGTAATAGGACAGGAATTAGACAACACCCCTGGTGAAAAATGTCATCGCATTCCATAGTAACCAGCCTATCAAGTGCACCAATAGTATTGGGAAAGGTTCTGGCAATGTGGGGAACTTATAAAAATATGGACATGAATACAGTTAACCACTGAGAAAGGTATTATGATGGGATCACTGTATACCACACTTGCCTCTTGCTCGGCGTGGCAGAATGTTCAGTTGACAACCGAACGTAAACTCCACACCCCGACAGATGTTAAATCTCAAATTAAATAGGACCTGCATTATTTTACCATCATCATGAATAATTAAGTTAAAAAGCAACTTTCATAATTATTATAATTCTTAATTAGCATAAATAAATTGTAACATATACATTTAGTCAGCAATGCTACTAGATCAACAATATCAAGAATGCATAATGTAATAGCACTACATTAAATTGTAATTATTTATTTAGGATAATTACTATAAATAATTGTGATATTAGATTTAATAAACAGTATTGATTGCTTCAATTACCCATGAGGTGCAACGACCGGTACAAGTGACGGTGTACCGCTTGCATTTAATCTCAACTAACGCGAAATTAAACATCGATTGTTCCTTGAATCAGTATAAAAACAATTTTTCAATAAACAGAAATATTTATACTAAAAATAGATCCTTGAAAACTCTATTATACCGACCTTTATAAACATATTAATATTCAATTTCAGAAGTTAATTATTTTACCATTTTTAAAGCGACCTTCATTAAGTTTTAATTTGTCCAGGGTATAACTTTTTGGGTACTTCTGCGCTATATTATAATTATATTTTGCTCAAATTGCTGCAACCATTTTTGATTGATGGTCTTTTATGAATTTTCAACAAACTAACATTGTTTGTATTACTAATCCTTATTTATATAAGTAATAGGAATTGGGGGTGTAAATAACACAAAATAAAGCTTGCTGAAGTTGTTACATTAAACTGGTCAATTAAAATTGAGTTTTGTAGTTTAGATTAAGTTTTAAAGTAAACTATGTAGTCAGCTTTAATCCCTATGTTCATTGTTATAAAGTTATTTTAGTTATAGACTTGTAGAGTATTTGATATTTGCGTAACAATTTGTAACAAAAATGCCAGATGTCTTCAATAAGCTATTAGTACACAAAAACGTTCGTTATTGATTTAGACAAGGTCTTTTGTTTTATATATTATAAATTTTTAAGAGAACTAATTGTTCCGACTTCTGAAAATAAGCATCTAATGAATTATTCTATCATTTTAATAAATCCAGCTAGATAGATTAGTTTTGTACCCGCATGTCCTATTATAAAATTGTAATTGAGTAATTATAATACTGTGATTGAGGAAGACAAAGGTAAGTTTACATGGCAAATGAATGAATCAAGATTATACTGCTATATTATAGTGTATTGTGCGAATAAGAAAGTTAATCATAATAACAGACACGATGAATTGAATACTGAAGCGATAATTGGAAAATGTTGGAAACTGCCTCAATGACCTAACGCTGATAGTCGTTATTATGTTCAGTAATTGTGTAATTTCTGATGCTACAGTTACGGAAGGAGAATCAATAAAAAAGAAATAATACGAATTTATTCTCATTTATTAGTACGGAGTAATGAAGGAAACTATTCATTTGCCGTATAGACAGTCCTCATATAGATAAATTACTGATTAATTCAATTAACTCGTGTAACTTTCGACTTATTAATTCGTAAAGAACCGTGGTGTTATTTTTGCCTAATTTTTTTGTTTAATTCTATAAAAAAACTCAAGTATTTGTGAAATTTCAAATTTAACAGGTCATCGATAACAAACAATCTATATTACCAGCAAATTGTGACGTGTTTGATTGCAACTTGAGGTATGAAAACAAGGCTATTCATTAAGTGGTATAAATAAACTATATTAACGTAGAATCGTGAGGTAATAGAGATGGGTGACTTTCCTTGCCCCTTTGCACTTTATACGCGAACGAGTGCACATCAAACCCGGCGCAACGTACATGTTTAACACACAGCTGCAAGAGTAATGCACTTTCCCATTTTACGTGTTATAAAAGTGTCAAATGATTATCTAACCTTAGCTTATTCGTTTTTTCAAAATTAATATTTAATTTACAAGTTAAAATTGATCCATCTTCACGCCTTTGGTACATTTCTATTTCTTTAGTACATCTTCGTTTCCCCCCATGACATCCTATGACGGATCTGTAGTTGCTGATTCTTTAGACAATACCAACCTTTTGAGGATTTGTTTGCATCAAGTTCGTGCCTTAGTGATTCTGGAACAGATGTGCCCCTAGTCAACTCTTTTTCTTACCCTATGAAACGAATTCATTTCGGTACAAGCGCTCCTGAATCACATTCTTTGATACTATCTGGGGGCCACCTATGCAAAGAATACTCGATTCGCTCATTATAATTTTTCTGTTGCAGTCACCATCAGCTATAAATGTTGAGCCTAGTATGATAAAGAAATCCAGAAAATGGTTGATTTTTAAATTGTGTTTAGGAGAACGGCATACAGCGGAGACTGTTATTTCACAGAAGAATGCTTTGACTTTCAGTGAGGTGACTTATAAAAGTTTTGTTTCATATTTAGGCAATACGTAATGGCTAATTGATTCACTAACGAGAAGAATATCAATTTCATTGTGTTTAAAAAGTACCTCAATTTCAGTTTTGTGTTTGAGGATGTCTTTGGCATTTTATTGTGCAACAAATCCAGCGAATTTTGTTGATGAGCCATGTGAGAATATTTAAAATTGAGCTTTTTTGTTGCATTAACTGATGAAACATGTTCTTAAATTCTTCCAGAAAGGTGCTGAGGGTTATTTTGTTTTGTTTTGTAGACTTCCTTAATATACTTGAGTAAGTATTGTACTGGGACGGTTGATTTGTTGCCTGCATTCTGAACGTTTTAAATGTAAAATACCTTTCGGTCAGAACTTAACCAAATTTTGATATGTTCTAGAACTTGACCAATTGATCAAATGTCTTCATTGCCCGAAAGCTCAAAGCTCAACAGTTTTTGATATACAGGGTCTGCAATATCACTATTTGATACCTTCAATATATCATAAAATGGACATTTTTGCCAATAACGGTTTTTTCCGTACCTATATGAAGTTTAAGATATCGCTTTGGTCCTTTGTACTTGGACACCCAGTATCAGTATAAACACATCGTGACTATTGTGTAGGTATATACCGTTAGCAAATAGTTTATTTTAATATAGACATTTCAATTAAGTTATCGGAAAATTAACTAGGAAGTATAATAATACTCAATTAAATCTATTAAAGAAATGAAACACTCTGTATAACGGACGTCTAGGGGACTTAACTTGCAATAATAATTTAAATGGACATATATATGTGTTAAGTTCCATTCACCAAAATATCAAAGCAATACCACCGTATAATTCTTTTCAGATACATATATTTGGTCTCACCCTGTATATCAGGTGTATGTACAAAAATAATGAAAGTAAAGAAAAGGTTGTAACCAGTAGCACAAAATAATAATATTCCACTAAGTTTTGCGTTAATATTGGCAAAAATGTCCATTTTATGATATATTGAAAGTATCAAATAGTGATATTGCAGACCCTGTATATCAAAAACTGTTGAGGTTTGAGCTTTCGGGCAATGAAGACATTTGATCAATTGGTCAAGTTCTAGAACATATCAAAATTTGGTTAAATTCTGACCGAAAGGTATTTTACATTTAAAACGTCCTTTGTTGACTGGTGAATTTTCAATATATTGTTGGCATTATTGGCATGGTAGAATTCACAGCCTTTATGGTTGGCAGGATGTGTTCATACAAAGTTAAGGTCGTTTACAGTATGCCTTGATATGTCCATATTTTTGACAGTGCGTACATTGAGTTAAACCTTTGATCTTTCTGGGTGATTTAATGAGAACTAATCTATTTTGAATGCCATAAATTTTATAAATTTCTTTATTATTGTCCGCCGGCTCTATGTCGACGAAAAATAGGTTAAGTGGTTCGTTGGACGATCTACTACAACCATTAAGAATTTTCCTGGCTTTATCTCCCTGTTTACTTTTCTCATCTTTAATTTCACTTCGTGTGATGTAGATTTTTGATAACGACCCCGAATGCTTCCTCCTCCTTGTGTTGATATGTGTGGTGAATTATGTTGGAATTCTTCTGTGCCGCATGAACTTCTGGTATGTTTAAGGAGTGGAGCAGTTAATTTTAATAGTGTTGTCATATAATGTTTTAGTACTAAATTGTTCAACTTCCGCAATTTGACTGAAACTATTCATCATGTCTTGATAATTTGTAACTCCATATAAAAATATAGGAGGAGGTTGAATTATAACATTGTTTTATTCTCGGGCATTGCTAGTGTTTGGTTTGCCTTCGATGTTTAGCTGACTAAATCTATTATTTGTGGGTACTTGCATGTGATTGTTGTTAACCTTACTTGTTTTCCTTCTTTTGATCCGTTTTGCGGTTTGCACAGGTTTTTTTCTGGTAGAGTCGTTATTTTCGACTTCGTTTAATTCTTCGTCAATAGTAGACGTCATTCTATATTATATTTTGTTACTGTTTGGCACTTATTGGGATGGGGTTGCTATTTCTATCGGATGATTTTGAAGTTGGAAGTTATTCGATTGTGTGAGTGGTATTGTAACACCCTGCACACAATTGTTGTATTGTTTGGTTGGCTGTAGACGATTCCTGGTCCAATAAATGCCGGTGGAATTTTATACACTGATTATTAGTGAAAAATGGTTGAAATTACTTTTATAAATGATAATAAAAATATTGCTGAGATGGCAATATGGTTTGAAATGAATGTATCCAGAAGAAATGGGACGGGATAAAACGACTTATTAACTGTAAAAATACCTCAATTGCATACATATGTGTATCGAATAAGTCTAAATAAGAAATTCCAAACTTCCTAGATTATCAGCCATAATTAAAATACTTATTTTTTGGGAATAAAACCATGCGTTCTTATTAATTCTTTAAAAGGTTAAACGATTCGATAACAATGAATTACAGCTATCGTATTCAGTAAATGATAATAGTATTTTACAATATTAATTAAAACGTCAAATAAATACATTCTTCTTCTTCCGGTGCCTATCCGTTCCCGATGTTGGCTATCATAATGGCAACACGTACTTGATCAATCACGGCTCAAAACAGTCCTACCGTTGTTGTGTTGTACTATACTCGTAAGTTTTTCAGCCATGATATTCTTCTTCTCCCCGGGCCTCTTCTGCCTACTACCTTTCCTTGGAGGATTAGTTGCAATAGCTCGTATCGTTGGTTGTTTCGCATAATAGGTCCGAGATATTCTAGTTTTCGGGTTTTTACGGTTAAAAGGATTTCCTTTTCTTTCCCCATTCTTTCTAGGATCGTTTTATTAGTGATGTGGTCCATCCATGAAATTCTTAAGATTCGGCGGTATAACCACATTTCGAACGCTTCTATCTTCTTGCACGAGGCTTCTGTTAGAGTCCACGCCTCGGCTCCATACAGTAACACTGGGAAGATATAACATTTTAGTAATCGGGTTTTCAGTACTAACGGTAAATCATAACTTTTGAATATTTTCGACATCTTCATGAATGTACTTCTAGCTTTCTCTATTCTGCCCTAATTTCAGCCGAGTGATCCCAAGTTTCGTTGATTGTTGTTCTTAAGTACGTATATGTCTGCACTCTTTGTATTTGTTGGTTGTTTATATGCAGTTGTCCAGCCTAGTTATTATTTTTTGACACTATCATATACTTTGTTTTTGTGAAATTCATGGAGAGTCCATATCTTTGGCTCACTTCGACTACTCTTTCCGATGTTTCGTGCAGGCTTTCGAGGCTGTTTGTAAGTAACACTGTGTCGTCCGCGTACCTTACTAATTTATTATATACTTATAATAATAAATAATAAGTAATATATTCGCCATTAATTTTGATCCCGCTATTCATTCCTTCCATAGCTATTTAAATATTTAAATAAATATATAAAATTAAATAATGTTTTGACGTGAGCAATGATTTAATCTTTTAGTGGACACGAGTGTATTTGAAGTTTGTTATGACGTAAATATAAGTACAGCGCGTTTTTGTTTAAAGATGTGGGAAGATTACCCTCTTAAGGTTAATAAAAAATAAAATGATTAATTTTACGAAGAACTGGTATTTTAAGTTTCCATGGAATTTGTTAAGAGAGTAGTGGAGACATAAAGGTACATAATATCTGAAACAAAGTACTTTCGTACTTTTTCTGGTAAAGATGTGCTGCAGAGCTTGCACCTCCAATCACTTTTAACTTTGCTGGACGTACGTTTGCCAATATTAGATAATCTCATATCGTCAGCTACACTTCTTTAATTCTTTAAGAAATAAATTGGTATATAACTGCATTTTCTGGATGAATATCCTGCGATGAGTTGTCTAGGTAAGTTAAGATGAAACTGAAGCTGATCAAAACTATCTGCACTAGTGGTTTTCATAAGAATTATGCGTCTATTATAGCCATGCCAAGCAAATAAGAAAATATACGAAACCACCGATTGAAGCTTTTCCTTCATAACTTTCTTTCAACTAGTCGAACTTATCAACACCACCCACCCTATTATATTCTGCGACAACCCGTGGACAGGAAATTGTATAACAGTAACCTGATTTAATGTAATTTATCATATCTATCGTATCCCTTCCCGACCGCAGTACTGTTGTTATAATAATAATAATAATAATAATGTCTTTATTTGGACACAAGAATATATATAAGCTAATTGACCAGCTATTATGCAGATTACGATGTCCAAAGGGCGAAGTTCACTTTCGGGATGCAAAATCCGTCAGTGCTCTTCCACTTAGCCCGACAAATAGTAAATTCCAATAGACGGGTGAGCTGAGTATGAGTAATACATGCAATGAAAAAGTTTTAAATAAGGAAATGAAATGACAATAGAGATGAAATGGGACGTGTATATTTGTAGTAACTTATCGGCGTCTAAGTGCACAGCAGGTGTTTACGAAGTGTTTTTAAAATTAGTTGGTGAGAGATGTTTGATACTCGGCGGAAGTGAATTATATAAATTACATACATTATATGAAAATGATTTTTTAAACAGCTCTAAATTATGTTTAGGAACAGTAATTAAATCCTTCCGCCGTATGTTGACATGATGTACATCAGTACGAAAGCAAATCTTATTATACAGATATGGAGGTGATTTATTCATTATAATTTTGTGATATAAGTTAGCTGAGTGAAGAAGTCGACCTTGTTCCATATTAAGCCAAGCAATAGCTGTTAATTTATGTGAGATACGATCGTAACGTTTAAGACCATAAATTAAACGCACGCACGAGTTTTGGATAACCTGTACTCTCCTAACAAGTTGTTTAGATAGACAATTACCATACACAGCACTACAAAAGGAAAAATGAGACAACACAAGAGATTTGCACAATAAAATTTTTGAAGATTGGGATAGTAAATACCTAATTCCGTATATGTACCTAAGGTTGGCAAATGCTCTTTGTGTGCAATTTTGATATGTGTTGCAAAACTAAGGTTCGAATCCAGAGTTACCCCAGATTTTTGCTTCTTTTACAAATTCTAAATTTACACTTCCAATTTTAATATTTATTAATGAATATATTTCCGTTTGTTCTACTGAGTTATTCGCTGCTCCAAATAACATTAGCTTACTCTTTTCGGATTTATATGCAGAGAGTGTTGAGTAGCGTAGTTAATAAAGTTATTTAAATCTTCATTAATTTCCTTGTTAGCTATCAGGGTATGTTCCTTGGAGAACGTATATAAGAGCTGTGTATCGTCCGCATAAAGGTGATAATTGCAAAATTTTAATTTTTTTACAATGTTGGAAGTGTAAATCGAAAACAGAAGGGGACCTAGAATGGAACCTTGCGGGACTCCACGCCGTAATTCAGTGACTTTTGAGTAGCGGTTTTCGCTTACCACCATCTGCCTTCTACCATACAGGTAACTGAACAATAATGAAATAGAATTTGGGTCAAAACCAATAAAGTGCAACATTGATAATAAGGTATTATGACAGATAGTGTCAAACGCTTTCGAAAAGTCTAAGAGTATCAATATAGTATACCGGTTATTATCAATAGAAGATAAAATATCATCCGTTACCTTTAGTAATGCAGTTTCACAGCTGTACCCAGCTCTAAAGCCCGATTGGAATTCAGGTAATATATGAAATCTGTCCAAATACTCTTTTATTTGTAGGTAGAGAACTTTTCAAGAACTTTGGATATGACCGGTAGGAGACTAATAGGTCGTAGGTCAGAGAATGACTTTGGGAGGAAACTTTGGGCAATGGATGAATAATGGATGTTTTCCAGAAGTCAGGAAAATAAGAACATTCTATGCAATAATTCACAATGTGTAATGACAGGGATGATACTAGGACAGCATAACCTAATCATTTGTAGGGATATGTAGTCTACTCCGCAAGCATTAGAATGGAAGGATTCTAAAATATTAATTATAACTGTTTCATCTACCATATAAAATGAAAATGAAAAGGGCTCAGTAATTTGTTCACATGTATGTGTATTATAGAACTGTGCTAACCAGCTATTACTGCTGAAATGTCCATTAGACGAAGCCATAAAAATCATTGATCTGATCAACATCACTCAAACTCTGAGGGAGCTGTGTGTTTGACTTGTTATGGCCCAGTTCCATGTTGGACAACAACCTGTACAAATTGCTACTTTTGGAATCATTTTTATATTATGTGCAATATAAGCCCGCTTTTCCTTTATGGTTGCCTTGTTGACTACATTTCTCAAATTTTTATAGTAACACCAATGGGATTCAACTTTTGTACGTGAATAACGGCGATGAGCATTATCACGCAGTTTCATAATAATCTTTATATTGTCAGTCAACCAAGGCGCTGGCTTCTTGGTAATACGGATCTCTTAATAGGAGCATGGTTATCAAATAGGTTTAATATATGAGTAGTGAAGTAATACACTTTATCATTTATATCGGAAAGTTTGTATAAGATATGCCAATCTATAGCCAGAAGATCTACAGCAAATAGATCCCTGTTTAATGACTTGAACAATCTATACTCTATAAAGATAGGATTATGGGAAGATGTCGTAACATTCAAGACTGCGAAAATCACGCCATGGTCTGAGATCGTGTGGTTTGTGTCAACAGCACAAGATTTAATCAATTTTAAGTCAGATGTAAGAATATGGTCTATTAGTGTACTGGTAGTATTAGTGATCCGTGTAGGTTCAGTGACAACTTGAGTTATATTGAAATTAGCTAACATATCAACATATTGTTGGACACCAGGCTTATTTAAATTCATTATGTCGAGATTAAAATCACCCATACATATTACATTATTAGACAACAGCATCAGTTGCGAATAAAACAATTCAAATTCTTCAATAAACACATTAAAGTTATGGAATGATGGCGAGCGGTAAATTATTGCGATTATGTAAATAGAATCTTTTAGTGAAATTTTAGAGACTAGATATTCAAAATTAGTGATCATTACAGCGATATGTAATTTTTCAATTTTTAAGTTATTTTTATAAAACAGTGCGACTCCTCCACCTCTAACATTCCTATCGTTTCGTATTATATTATACTCCTTAGATAATAAAATTAAATTATCAGGATACGTTCATCAAGTCTAGACTCAGAAATACCTAGCAGATCAGTATCAACTTTTGAAAGTAATCACTAAAGGGAATATAATTTTTAAAAGTGACCTGGTATTTAATGTGCGATATTTAAGTTACTCATATACACGATGTGATAAGATGAAAAGAAGAAAAATAAAAGTGTATGTATATAAACAAAAGTGATGTAATTCACAACAAAGACTCAGCTGATCCGTGACACTAAATAAAAATTAAGTGCAAACGCCAATTAAACCGATTATTACGTACAGATTATGTATAATATAGGAGTACAATTCAATAGTGAATAAACAGTATTAGATTATTAACACAAATATACAAAATAAAAGTTAACCGCAAAACGTCAGTTAAACAGATTATAAAGTACAAATTATTTATATTATAATTATATGTATATATACATATATACACATACATACATATATACATACATATATATATATATATATATATATATATATATTATCATTACAAATCAATAATCAAAATTATTGACATGAAGGTTTTCAACAAGTTTTATCTTTTTGATGTTATTACTTGCGCAACACTGAAAACCTCTAAGTTCGCATCGCTCGACCAATAATTAACGACACGTGGTAATTTATAGATACCCATGAAAAACATCATACCAAAGAAAGTTTTGATTTTCGTAACAGTGTCATGCCAATTCTTTGAAGGTTCAACATATTTTTTTCATTTTCCCTGTTCTGATGTATAGGGCTTAGCCTGACCCGCAAGTGAAAATGTCATTTTCATGACAGTTTCAGAAATAAATCAATTTTTTTTAGATATCTTAGTGAAAGTTGTCTTTGGTGATGGGATACTATCACATAGAATATATAATCTTTCAAAGTAATCCGTTTTACAGTCCCAGTCAATAGTTTCCTCAAAACAACTGTCATCTATTCGCAGATTTTGAGGATCAGCCCCAGTTTGATTATCTGGAAATTTTTCATTTTCAGTAATAAGAGCATCGGCGATACCAATCGTGGAGAGTGTTGGACTCGGAAGCGAAACATGCGGACTTGATTGGCATATACTAGCTAATGATGCAATAGAATCAGCGTGGCATAATTCATTATATTCATCAAGTGCATCCTCATCGCCCTCAGCTTCCTAATTAATCTTATTTTCTGGGAGACTATTAAAGTAATCTAGTACTACCTCGACATGTTTTGGCATGTCAAGATTCCATATTTCATCTATCGTAAGGCAACACAAAATACTAACTTCCCGAAGCGAGTACTACATAGACATATTGAATAACATACAAATTGGGCAATGGAAAACGTAGTTCTTGTGTAAAGATACCCTACAAGGGAACCAGGAAGAATAATTCCCACATAAGAAAGTGCCAAAATTGGTAAAAGGTTAATAAAAAAATATGAAAATATGTGGGTGGAAAAAATATCGAGCAATAACGTGCTATTCACATAAAACTACAAAATGCCTTAGATCTTAGTACTTCTTTCATATGAAGCAGGGTAACTCTAAAAATCACAATATTTCGCGTATTTCTTTGGGTTAGTGCTACAATTATTCAATTTGTCAAACAGAGAACATGAAAACTAAAGTCTTGGTTATGTTTCTACTACTAAGCACCACGTTGAAGTAGAAAGTATTATTTTGTGATTCTGTGAGCAGTAAATTCCGAATTTGTAAATGGCAACTATAATTCCCAGCGCCTACCCAAGGTTTCCGGCAAACTAAAGAAAAAAACATGATACATTGATTTCAGAAATTAATATATGTGAAAGTGGTCCTTTATAGTAAACTAACTGGTTAGATATTACCTACAGAATATAAAAACACATTTAGTATTTATTATACATGTCTACAAATGTTAAAGATATCAGCATGTCTATACCAAATTAAAGGCTTTTTAAGGTGGACATGCTAGAGCTAATGTGCCAGACATGCGAAAATTAGCTCCTACTGGACTAAAGCGGCATCCCATAAGTACACCATCAAATTGTTATATGTTATATGAATATAGGTGGAGCTAAGGCAGTTCTGAGACAATTTTATGTTTTTGTGATCGATAATTGCGTTCGATGGCTTCCTTGAAAGAAATTTTAGTAAATAGTGATACAACCTCAAAACAGACCATATTGTCACCTTTTTGAATATTAAAGTTACAAATTTTGTCAATGATATGTGCAGCATTCTTGATATGATGGTATGGTGGGCTGCTCCTGCTTTCCACGCTCCTTCAGCCAAAACGATGGGTTCGTATCGTACATAGATACATTACGTATATATGCATGGTGGGATTACGGATGGGTGCGGTTCAGATAGGATCGGAAGGAACTGAGTTAGTGGCCTAGGGGGTACTACCATAGCTTTCGCCTAAATAGCTACAAATGATGTACGTATACGCCGCTATGTGTGCGGTTGGGATAGGACCGGAAGGAATGGTGTTAGTGTTCTGGGGGAAACATGCTACCCAAGATATGCACTAAATAGCCACAAATCATGTGCCTATACGCCGCTACATGTGTATGATGAAAACCCCCTGAAGAAAACCCATACAAGCTAGACGGTAATTGGGATCAAACCCATTACCTCCCAAATGCTAAGCAGGCTGTGTTACCACAGATACCACAAGCTCGGTTGAGATGAGAACGCGTTTTTCATATATGAGGCTGTAATAAAATGGAAAGTGTTTTGCAAGACTGTGTGTAGGAGTTTCAATTGAACCGACAATGGCTGTTAAAGGAACATTTGATTTGATTTGTTAACAATGCTTTATTTCATTAGCAAGTAGTTTAATACAATTAAAATAAAATTCATCACTATCTGAAGAAGTAAAAAAATATGCTAAATTGTGTGTTAGAGTTTTTTGAACCATAAAATTGTATCACGCTTCCAAAGCCAAATCTTGCTTGAAATTTGTAACATTTTGTTTAGAATATGACTTAGGGGCATTCCGTAACAATCAGTTTTATTTATTTAAAATACTTAGCTTTATAGGTTTCTTAATGGTGCACATTTGTATTTATATTATACAAATCTAAACGTTTCGATAACACTTACACTTGTCTTCGGCAGTAGTAATACAATCTTTCAGAATTGTACAAGATGGTAAAACAAATTTCTGTAATTTGAAAAAGTGAAAAGGTAGACACCTACTACTAATGTAATAGTTTGATAAACGTTTAAAGCCAACCATGGAATAATTACAAATCTGAACACCCTCTAACGGTCGAAGGCTAACAGTGAAAATTATCATAACCAAAGAACAGATTTAAGAAAATTTGATCAAGTTATGATGTAAGTGTAAAGTTGTGGAAATTTTAATTTGAAACTGATAAAAGCATTCACAATTATAAACTTGACATCAATTAAAATAATCTAGAAATAGCTTTGTAAATAAATGCAAGTGTTATTTAACAATGAAAAACATAAAGTAGAACATTTTATACAATTCTTAATTTTAATTTTAATTTCATTTTTATATGTTAAATTATAGTGCTGTGGTAATTTAACATGTTATTGGTAAAGCATTTACTTCTTCACTTACTTACTAAAATTGTATTCCATAGTTGGCTTTATACGTTTAAAAAACTCTTATATTAATAACAGGCTTATGTTTGCGTTTTCACTTTTTAAATTTCATAAATTTGCTGCAACGTCCTATACAATTCTGAAAGATTGTATTACTGACGAAGATAACTGTAAATGTTATCGAAATGTTTAGATCTGCATAACATAATTAGAAATACACCATTTAAAGAAAAACAAACAGCTAAGTATTTTCAATACGTATTTGAATAATGGTGAAAATTTAAGTTTGATTTATGTTTATACCGGGCTTACTGACCGGCTAGAGAAGCTAGAGAAGTGATTAGAGCACCATTGCGTAATCAGAATATTTATTGTTTGCTCTAGACTTGCGTAAATGTGTTAAAGCAATATCCTTTTTAATAGTAATAAAGTTCCAGGCAATAAAACTGTACAAGTCCACATAGGAAGTGAAGAACGAGGAAAACTGAAAGAGAAAGTTTAATTAGAGTATACACAGAGAAACATACATAAATAAGACACAAAGTTAAGTTGGTTTAATGTTAAATCGATGTTAAATAAACCCTAAAATAGTATTTGTAATAAACCTGAATAGTCGAAATTAAACTAATATTATTTGAGCGGTTGTCACGAGTAAATAATTTAAATTTAAATTTAAATTCAGACATAATAGAAATGGACAGTTACACCTAAAATAATAATAATAATAATAATTTATACAATCACGGCTGAATCCAAAGGGGCTTGGAAACAGTGCATGATATCGCAGTCTAAATGATGCTGTACGTCTTAATTTGAAGTAATCTATATTATATTAACCGTTAAAGCAAAAAATGAAAATTTTCGTGATACAAAGTTTCTACCTTAACCTTTTACCTGCCGAACCCAGAAAGAGCCATATATTAATCTGTTACTAAATAGATTCTTCTTTAGTTATGCCTAATTAAAAAATTTTTAACGAATAATCATGAATTTTTATTTTCCTTGTGCGTTTTCCAGCATGTTCGAAAATTCGAACATTGTCGGCTTCAGGGTATCTGAAAAACGAGTTTAGCCTATATGAACAGCTAATACACAAAATTTGTTTTAGTTATAAAAATATTTACAAAACAGCAATATATTAGTATACTGAGTATCAAGACAGTAAGGGAGAGCGATATAACCCTTAATGTTTGTGATGCTCATACTGTTTTTTGCACGATTGTATTAAATTTACCACAGTTGAAATTATTTAATTTCTACTAAATAAACGAAAAGTCAAAAGTCACGTTTTAAATAGAAATGTCTAAATTTTTTGTTCTTATTGTTGTGAAATATAGGTAGTATATATAATTCTACGTTCGTAAGTAAAAAACGTCGGTAAGTAAAAGACTTACCGACGAGTTGGGCCTCGCAACCAATAAACATATCTGACTGTCTTGGAAACAGATATGGTAAATAAACGAAAAAGCTCAATCGTGCAAAAAATATTTATTAATTTATTTAAGTGTATACAGAAGTTGTGTTATATTTATACAAGTTCATGGTATACCGAGACACACTTTGAATGCATCCATTTTTGGCACTCGTTGCATTGGAGAGTTGTACTTTTTTTGCACTGGGCACATCTCCCTTCGGTGGTTGATTTTAAAAAGTGTCCATTTGCCTTTTTTAAAAAGTTACCGACGGCTACTTTTGGTCCTGTCTTTGGGCCTGTTTTCCTTGGTGTTGCTCTGATTAGAGCCATGGTTACCTGAGTTTTTACACATAAACAATTAGGTAAAATTGAGGAAAACAGTGGATTTACCATTTTTTTAGAATAATAAAATAGACAAACCTGTCGGCGGAAAGTTAGGTAGGCCATTAGTAGCCTTGGCCGATAGGAGGATAACATCCTGTCTAACGAATCAACGCGTTCCATGCCAATGTTATACTGATACTGATGTTATACTATATTGATCAAGTGGGGTTGGTTTATGTCAATCCTTTTCTTTTTTCACGAGAATACCTGATAATTTAAAAAAAATTATAAAAGTGAAGTAAAATACAGAATAAGAAAAAGTATAATATATGACATCACAAATACTTACCTCTTTGCTGTTGTCAATGGCAGATCAATTTGATGGTTCGAACCCATGGTGACTACCGAGTTGTCGTTCCAGCGGCAAATATGAACCTAACCACCAGTCATATAGTCAAAATGCCCTCTATTGAGTTTACTCATTTGTACTTTATCAGTCAGGTCGCACTTAGCTATTCTTCAGTCTCGTACAGTTCCTTTAGTTTTTATGCTTCTTTCTCGTAAATTTTCTAACAGATCGTAAGAGATGAAAAAATTGACGAAGTTTATTTCTACTTGCAAAGAGTCATTTACAGCAATGAGTAGATTTTTTACAACACGAGTACCAAGACGTTCTGGAGGACAGTCAGTACTTTTGCCGCAATAAATATCCATTTTATTAGGATAGCCATTTGCAGAGCACATCATTCAAATCTTGTACCCAAACCGAATTGGTTTCCCGCGAATAAACATTTTGCATGAATGATGGCCGTAGTAGGACACCATAGATTCGCCGATACTGATTTGCTTGTGGAGCATTCCAAATTTTACAAATTTCTTATTCAGCGTATCATATATTCGCCTAATTTTGCTAATTTGTCGTTACGAGTCGTGTTATACATGATTTTTTTCATCTCACGAAAACGGTTTCTGGACATGACTGATGGTACAATGGGCACAGCTGTGTCTTCAGCTGAACTCCAATATAAATCTTCACTTGGAACTGTGTGGTGCACACTAAATAGCGGCAATCCAAGAAACTGAGCAATTTCAGTCCATTCAACTATCAATGATGCGCCATGCTGTGCTGCATACATTGTCGTCATGCTGGCCAGGTGGGAAATATACTTCTTTGGCAACTATTCAAAAAATAATTCTATAGGTTCTAAATTTACTAAATTAGGATATGTGTCGCTCACCTTTGGTATATCATTAAAAAGAAGTGATCTATCGGAATCGGTCCTTTTTGTCCAACTTGTCTTTTGCTTTTTTGCGCTCTATAATTTTTTTTAACCTTTTTAACTTTGTGAGTTATAGACTCTAGAGAACTAGGTTCTTGAATATTTTGAGGTGCTACTATAACACTAACTTCACCACAAACATCTGTAAGCTGAACAATTCCAAGGTCATTTTTATCAATATTTTCTTCGTCCGTTACACGATCATCCTCATCAGGTGTTAACTGACAGACGTCAAACTTCTCATCAGAACTGTTGGGTAACTCAGAATCGCTAAGTGAGTGAAAATAGTCAATTGTCAGGAATTTTTTTCCATAATTGTTGGAAACATACACATAAAATAACTCAAATTTCTATATTTTTATAAATAAAAGAATGTTCGTATAAAACACTACACTACACACCCTCCTTCACAAACAGGTCTACACTACTGATAAAACTGCAGATACCTATAAAGTATAACGTTAACAACCAGAACCAGCAGCTGGCGCCGGCTGGTTGTCTAGACGGTCAGACATTAAAGCCACCATGTGTAGGCGACCTGCTACTGCGACCTGCCATCGTTCGTATTTTCGAACAATTCACTTTTATTGTATGTAGGGCATATTTAAAAAGTTGAATTTTTTTTTGTGATAATATTTTATAACAAACTATTGTTAGTAGAAATATGTAAGACTTATAGCAATGCAGGTCAAAAGTATACAGGGTTTTCCACGGTAGGCGTTCGTTAGAAGTTTATGTGGATAGAAACAATTTAGAAATCTGAATTTTTGGACTTAAGGGTTATTTAAGATTCTCTTTCATTCTACAATATTTTCAAGGTCATGTTACTTCCGGTTATACCGGAAGTCGCCAATAACTTCCTCATTTTAAATGGAACACCCTGTATATTATTTTATTTTTGGATTCTTGACAACATTTTAGGATAAGTCTTATAAGGGTTTCCTATACCTTTTTTCAACTGTTTCTTAGATATCTTGATTTTTCAAAATTTTGAAAGATGTAACCCTATTTCAACACTGCTTGTCTTACTTATTTTGACTGATGGAAAGTGCTTCTGAGTAGACAGAAGCATAAGAACTATACTTTTGAAATACTCATTGACAATTGATTTATTGCATACATGGTGTTCAAAATTTGATGAACTATTAAACATTCTTCAAAGTTGAAAAACTTTGTTAATTCAAATGTGACACCCTGTATATTATTGGATGAATAGATGCAGCATTTAGTTATGCATCGTTTGGCTATAACATTACCTATACCTATTATCGACAATTTTCTTGTTAATTAATATTTTCTACTTTAATGTGATTTTTGACAGAAACTGAAACGTTTTTCAAAAATAAAATGAACTTAATTCAAACTACACAAATTCTATTTTATTAAAATAATGAAATAAAACAAGAAGATAACAAAATTGAGAGCATAATAACAAATGAAAAACATAAAACAATAATTTTAACATAACTAGAAGAAAAGTGATAAAAAAGATAAAATGAATCATTACAAATGTTCCACATGACCGCCAATTTGATTTAAGCATTTTATAACTATCATATACTCCTTGCGAAATAGATCGCCGAATTTTGTGCGAACACATACTATTGAATGCATTGTGAACACGATTTAGCAATTCCTCTCTAGTTTGAACTGGCCTAGAGTAAACTAATTCTTTTATACGACCCCAGAGGTAAAAGTCCAGGGGCGTCAAATGGGGTGATCTCGGTGGCCAGTTCCAAGGTCCTTGTGGGCCAATCCACCGATCTTCAAACATCAATGTCAACTGTTGGTGTACAGCTATAGTGGAATGTGTGGGAGCACCATCCAGCTGATACCAACTGTTTGCCCTGTCACATGCAGGTAGAGTATGTAGAAAATCCATAAAAAATCCATGGAGGTTTTCAAGATATCTCGCCCAACTCAAATTTTCATCGTACACTTGATATGCCAGTTATTATCCATAACTAAACAAAAAATCGTTAAAACTAAATTGGAACTGGTGATTACGTTCTCTTGTTACATGAGGATTATCTTGTGCCCAGTAGTGATTATTTCGGCGATTGAAAATTCCTTCTCTACTGAATTTGATTCATCGGTCCAAATAATGTTGTGAAGAAATCTCGGATATTCGGTCATTTGTACAAGAATAAATTCACAAAAGTTAACTAGTCGTGCCTGATCACCAAGATGTAATCCTTGCACAGTTATTACCGAAAAACGATGCATTTTATACTTCTTTAATATTCTGTGGATTGATGTTTGTGAAATATCCAAATCCAGTGCAGCTGCTGTAATTGAAGTTCGTGGATAAGCGTGAAAATAAGCTAACACGTTCACCTCGTTAACTTCATTATCTATTACTGGCTTTAAATACTTAAAAAATTACAAAATCACTTAAATTGTACTGATTTGACATTAAATCAACAGCAATGTTTTAATGCCTGTCAAAATCAAGGCTCACTAGATTGCAGTTTTGGAATTTTATCGGCTTTTATAAAAAATACGGAGTTATACGAGTTATGAAATGCTTAAATCAAATTGGCGGTCATGTGGAACATTTGCAATGATTCAGTTTATCTTTTTTATCACTTTTCTTCTAGTTACGTTCAAATAATTGTTTTATGTTTATCATTTGTTATTATGCTCTCAATTTTGTTATCTTCTTGTTTTATTTCATTGTTTTAATAAAATAGAATTTGTGTAGTTTGAATTAAGTTCATTTTATTTTTGAAAAACATTTCAGTTTCTGTCAGAAATCACATTAAAGTAGAAAATATTAATTAACAAGAAAATTGTCGATAATAGGTATAGGTAATGTTATAGCCAAACGATGCATAACTAAATGCTGTATCTTTTCATCCAATAATATACAGGGTGTCACATTTGAATTAACAAAGTTTTTCAACTTTGAAAATTGTTTAATAGTTCATCAAATTTTGAACACCATGTATGCAATAAATCAATTGTCAATGAGTATTTCAAAAGTATAGTTCTTATGCTTCTGTCTACTCCAGGAGCACTTTCAATCAGTCAAAAATAAGTAAGACAAGCAGTGTTGAAAATAGGGCTACATCTTTCAAAATTTTTGAAAAAATCAAGATATCTAAGAAACAGTTGAAAAAAGGTATAGGAAACCCTTATAAGACTCATCCTAAAATTTTGTCAAGAATCCAAAAATAAAATAATATACAGGGTGTTCCATTTAAAATGAGGAAGTTAGTGGCGACTTCCGGTATAACCGGAAGTAATATGACCTTGGAAATATTTTAGAATGAAGAGAATCTTAAATAACCCTTAAGTCCAAAAATTCAGATTTCTAAATTGTTTCTAACCACATAAACTTCTAACGAACGCCTACCGTGGAAAACCCTGTATAGTCTTATTTCAAATTTACGGGTACGAAATCTTAAAAATATTTAATTATCTCTTTCTAATACAACATATTATATTAATAAGCTGAAAATTTATATGGGTGATGTTATGCATATACTTATACATATACATATACTTATTGGAAAAATATAATGCGGGCAACTAGTTATAATTTAACATTAAAAAACATGCAAGTTAAATATTGTTCGAAAAAGAAAAAGGTAAAAGGTTAAATGAAAGTATAATAATAACTTTAAAGAGCTTACAAGAAAATAATTTCCAATTCAATAAGGAACTGTGACATGTAATTTAGGACTAACAAAAGTAACCGTACGTGAGACATGCTGCTTTGTCAATGTAAACTGACAGCAAGTAATTAATGGATTACAATATTATTAAACATAATTTGAATACATAATACATGAATAGATTCTAGGTAAGCAACTCGTGTAGGAATATTGAAACGTTTAATTGAAATTTCTAGTAAATTGTAGTTATACGATCAACTAACAAGCAATAAAATAGTGGTGGTCTGATTGTTACATAACAGGCTAACAACCTTATTAATCTGATGTTGGAGGAAATGTAAGCTTTACCAATATTTTCGATTTAACATATAGAGTGTCCCAGACCCGACTCGGAATAGATGTAACGAGTTAAAAACTTCATGTCTTCATCTTTCGAAAAATTTGCATTCATTATAAAAGATCCTGCTTGTTTAAAAATTAACGTCTATCGAGTTAATAATGCTCATTTTAACGATGTTACGTATATAGTTTCATTAATAAACTGTAAAGGAATTATTCATAGTTTCAGATATTTAAATTTAAAAAACATTTGCACCCCTAATCATTACCTCACATTAAACCCACCGCTTTTTTTGACCTACAACGAGTGCATTTGTAGCGATTAGGTTATTGTTAAAGTGATCATTTTGATAATCAGCTACTAACATGGTATTGTGAAAAGAAGCACCATTTTGTTCATAGTAGATGCTTAAATTTAGAATAGTAGAAATGATATTGGAGACCTCCTAGATGAACTACCATCACAATGGAACAATGGAAGCATCAAGTATCAAGAAAATAGTGCTTCTTCTCACAGTGCCACATTTGTAGTTGATTATGTAAATGATCGTTATAACAATAACGTAAATACAGATTTAGTCTGAAGTAAATATAACGAGTATTGCAACGAGGCTTATTTTTAAATTTAAAGGTCTGATACTAAAAAACTTTTTATTAGGTTAATCTAAACAGCTTTGATTAACAGCATTCGTTATGTTTATACTATACAATAACAGCATTATTCATTTGATAGATATTACTTTTTAAATAAGCAGAAACTTTTATACAGAACACATTCCAGGGACGAACCAGTCAGGCCAGGAGTAAAACAGTAAGACCAGTAGCTGTAGGATGAGCTTGTAAGTACCATTAAGTGAAATCACTATTACAGTATACCCATAGGCCAGCATTTGATCATACCAGAAAATAGTATAAGACACATCAGTGGTATAAAAAATTCCAGATACAAAAAGAAACAACGGAATCAATTCAAGAGATTAATGTGTATTTAAATAAAATGCAATGGATTGCTTACCAGGTGTACGAGCGGTATTCTAAAAATTTTTAACCAAGGTTATCTGGATAAAAAATATCAATTATTGCAATTTATAGTACGTTTATAAATATTATAATTACACCTCTATAGATTATGCATAATTTATATAAAACATAGGGAACCTTTAAGACATCTTATTATTGAAAAACGTGTTCTCACCTTTTAGTTTCGAAAAAGTACCCAAATGTCAAAATGGTAAGTTCCAGGTTCATCTTATACCGGTGGATACTTACATACTTGTACATTATTAGGTTAATTTCCATGCTAATAAATCAATAAGCATATATAACGATGAGTTAAATAATTATCTATCCCAGTATAGGTTACAATGAAACAAAAACTCTTTCTTTTCATTTGAAATTAGTTACTTAAGTGTCAATGTTTAAGCATATTTGTAAGCTTAACAAGGAAACACATTAAAGTTGAAATAATCCGTCATCAATTAACCGAGTTTGAACGTGGCAGAATAATCGGTCTACAAGAAGTCGGATTATCAAGTCGTGATGTCGCCGCTCGCTTGAGACGCAGCATCGTCACATTTTCCTTATGTTGGCGAAGATGATCAGAAAATAATGCGGAACGACGATGTTTGCGTCACGGATGTCCTAGAAGCACCACTGATCGTGAAGATCGTGCTCTTCGGTTTGTAGCTCTTCGGGATCGTTTTTCATCAACAAAGGAAATTGGTGATAGAGAGGATTAACTGATCATCAAATCTCCTTACGATCGACGTATCGAAAAATTGGATGTCTTGGGCTCAATCGTACCGACCATTGCTTTGTTTACCTCTAGCTCCACTCATCGTCATCTTTAGTGACGAATTTCGTTTTTGTTTATGGGCTCATGATGGTCGCAGATTGGTTAGAAAACCTCATGGAGAAAGACTTGCAGTTTTCTGTACAACTACTGCTCTCACTAAAGGTGTGATGGTATGGGGGGTTATCTGCCCTGGAAGCAGATCTCCTTTACGGGCACATTAAATGAAAATCGGTACATTAATAACGTTCTTGAACCCAGTGTTACTGTCATATCTGCAAGAAATAGAAAATCCAATTTTGCAGCAAGATAATGCGCGGCAAGGGCTGCTAAGGCGTTTCTAATACTGCTAATGTTGATATGCTTCCATGGCCTTCACGTACGCTAGACTTATCACTAATTCACAGATTCAACTTCCATTCTGAATTGGATGTTTGGATGTATGTTATGGATATGTCGAAAGAACTCATTCAACTTATCCACCGTGAGGCCAAACAACGAATGTGTCGTAGACGTACAAGAAGGACGATACTTCGAGAATATCACCTATTTGGAATATTATTTTAAAATAACGAAGGAAACGAAGAATTAACACTGGCTAGAGTTCCGACGACCAACCAATTACAACAGGCGTTCAAAGTGTTTAAACGACATCTAACTACAACTAACCCATCACACTCTGTTAAACCCGCATCGACACATCAAAAATTAGAAACTAGATAGCATATCTCATTAATGACAAATTGTCAATTACTGAAAAAGAAAACGAAGAAGTTTTCGAAACGTCGATTTATTAATTAAATTGCACGAGATAAACTCTAAAATGAATTTTATTTTATATATATATATATATATATATATATATATATATATAGTGTGCTCAAAATGTAACGGTTAATTCATTATTTTCGAAGTCGTTAATTTGTGGTCAAAATCCTGCGACACGTCGACTTTTTATTTTGATTCCGGGCTTTATGCTATGTCGCACATGTAGATGGCGCTAAGTACTTTCCGAATGTGACGTCAAGATTCATATTTTCAAATGGCAACCCTGTATGTTCTTCGCAGAAATCGATGCAATTCTTTCTCCTGAGTTCAAAAATGCCTTATTTATTGGGATTACTTGAAACAGTATACGCATATTGATTATTAAATGTGGCATAACTCGAAAAGTGATGCAGTGTTAGTGTTGCCAATGTTTGCGTTAAATTAAGGATGTGGGTACTAAACAGTGCACAACAATTATTAAAATAAACATAAACTGAACGAAAACAAACATAAAATAAGACTAGAAAGGGTTTTTGTCTTCCGGTGACAAAAGTACGTATTGCAAGTCTATCTATAACGATACATAAATATGCGGTTTTCGGCCGCTTGAAAATAAAAAAATAAACTCCATGTCGAGTTACCTAGTTGCTTGTTGTTTTGACAGAAGCCTACATTTCAATCACACCAGTTTCGTTCTTAACTAACATCGCACCACTTTTCGAATTATGCCACATTACTGTTTCAAATAATGGCAATAAATACGGCATTTTTGAGATCAAGAGAAAGAGTTGCACCGATTTCCGCGAAGAACATAAAGGGTTGCCAAGAACGTCATATCTGGAAAGTGCGCAGCGCCACTTACATGTGCGACACAACATAAAATCCGGAATTAAAATAAAAAATCGACGTGTCGCAGGATTTTGACCACAAATTAACGATTTCGAAAATAAAGTGTGCGGTAACACGAATTAAGAAATTAACCGGAAGCTCAGTCACTCGGTTGGGCACATCCAAGTGATGCGTGGGCGGTTTTTGATTGTGCTAGGGGGGATTTGATACGTGTAACTTTTGTGTATGGAAATTTTTGAACGAGTTGAAATTTTTATGCTTATTAATTGTTGTGGTAGTTTTAAAAATTTCTAATTTGTTGAATAAAATCAGATGTCTTCTTTTCTGGTTCTTTTTGATAAGGGGGAACGCCATTTTAAGAAAATTGATGCGTCGTTAGAAAACTAACATGATATATGGAGAAGATCTTTATAATTTTATTGTAATATTACTTAAAAATTAACAGTTTTGGTAATGGATTTGGTTTTCTATATATCTAATTGCACTAAATTGTGTTAGTGATGGTATTTTACGGATCTAATTAGTTTCTAACGCACATTTCGCTTCGAATCAAGAAGTATGTTAAACCACTTTCTTTCGTTACATTAATAATTTAAAATCAATAAATACATGTAATATTGTAAAATAACAAACATTTTAAAAGAAAAATTTCGTATCAACTCATTTTCTAACACAATTGGTTTATATGCGTTCATTGCGTCTTATTGGATTTTATCGTTTGTTCCGTTCTCAAGATATTATTGACCGATACTGCCAATATACTCAGCTAACGTTTCCGAGTAATGAAATAACATACAACTGCGCTCCGAGACCGAGCATAGGACATGGTATCATCCGTTTGACTAAAACACATAAATTATATCTGGTAATACATTCGAGTAAGTAATACTTACACGTGCCCGGTGAGTGGATTTTTTGACTAATTCTGCATGCCGAGGCTCTCGTTACACATACAATTGCTGGTGTTACTCTGAGAACAACTTGCTATTATCACGAATTACCATTGTCCTGCTACGTTTATCCTTTTTGGAAAATTTACGGTAACCGTTTTGGTGAACCTCTTGTTAGGATCATATGGAACGAGGTTATGTACTTCTAACTACAAACGTTAGTTTAGTGTAAGATGGAAATTGGACGAAGATGTGCGGAACATCGAAATGTTGAATTTTCTGTTACGAGGCATGTGCACCAAACTATAGGGATTATGATATGGGGTGCTATAACTTATGGGAGTAGGTCTCGATTGGTATTCATGCGAGGCAATATGAACGCCCAACGATATGTGGATGAGGTGGTAGAACCCCATACTCTTCCATTTCTGTGTCAGTTGGAAGACCCACTTTCGCAGCAGGGTAACACACGTCCCAATATTGCAACACGTCCTTCGGGCCGATTTTCATAGGAAAATGTTAATTTCTTGCCATTCCCAACCAGATCTCCCGACCTATCGCCCATCGAGCATTTTTGGAATATTATGGGGAGAAAACTGAGAATTTTACAGCATACTCCACAGACGCTGCAAGCTCTACAGCACCAATTACAGGTTACTTGGGACACAATACCTCAAGACGACATCGACCATCTGCTAGAATCGATGCCACGACGGTTGGAGGAGTGTGTATCCAACAGGTGCGGGGGGGGGGGGACCAAACCATTGTTAATAAAAATTATGTTCATATTTTGTTCTTTTTTTTTGAAGTTTCAATCAACTGCTACCTTTTATAGTTAAACGTGTGTGTCAAGTTCCTACCTATATATATATATATATATATATATATATATATATATATATATATATATATATATATATATATATATATATATATATATATATATATATATACAGGGTGTCAGTTTTTGTAGACAAACTTTAACAGGACATAGAACACATGTTTCTAAAAAGAAAAGTTCCTATCAACAAATGTCGTAGAAGGCTTGGTTTCTGAGATACAGGGTGTTGAATATAATTTATTTTTCTCAAATTTTCATTATAACTCATAAACGAATGCTTAGATTTTTTTCATGTTGGGGGGATAATGTCTATTAATTAAGGGGCGATAAGAATGTTCACAAACCTGCACAGTGGCGGAGTGGAGGGGGTGCTCAACCACTGTCATAAACAGAACTTCTACGCCAATGACTATTTTAAAAAAAAATGTTATTTTCATTATCTACATACAGTTTAACAAAAATAATGTACCTTCTTCTGTTTCGAAATTCCTGTGCGTTTCCGAGTTATTTTGATTTTTAGTGTGTGCTGTGGTACTAAGTTAAGTAATGTGCTTTATGTGAATAATTGAATATAAAGTTTTTAATAAAATAGATATAATAAAACATTTAGAGCCATTTTAGTACCTAACGATCGTTTCTTTAAAATTTCAAATACATTTTCATTTATAAATAGGTAGGTTATCGTTTTTTTTAAGTATCCATTGTTATTATCCTCGTATAAAAAGAAATGCATAATTATTATTGTTATGCGGTCAATACTTTCTCTATAATTATGTATGTATCAATTTCGCCATAAACATGTATGTAGTTTTTAAGTGAGATTCTAATAAGTTATAGACCGCTGCTCACTTGCTCTCATTAAAGAACCGCCACTGTATCAAGCCATACTCAAATACAAGACTTTTGTAAATTCAAATCTGTTTAGTACACTAATTTTAACAACCCTTATTTATTATTGTAACAATACTTAATTAATAATTGTGAAATTAATAAGAATTCTTAGCAATAACGATTTATAAATAAATAACAATAACACTAGTATAATAAAATTAGACACTTTGTTTGAAATGTAAACCGTTCTTTTCAATACACATTTCACAGCGACGCACAATAGAACGTCTTAAGTTAACTAAATGATGCACCCTTATTTCATTGCAACAAAATATGATACTCCATGGAAAACAAGTCATTATTAAATTCTATATTTTGAAACGACAGTTTGACTTTTTACAAACACTTGCTTCATCTTGAATAATTTCACTGTTATTAATTACTGTGTTTAACTTCAAAAAGTTATTTCATTTGATTTGCCAGCTTTTAATTAGTGTAACATGCCGTTTACATTTACAAATAGCGAACAAGCCGACATTCATTTTATTTATGGGTTCACAAATGGGAATTCAAGGTACGCAGCTAGGGAGTATCGGAGAAGATTTCCAAATAGACGACAACCTCATCATTCCGTTTTTGTTAGTATCCATCGTCGATTTGTTAACCAGGGTTTGAAAAATGTACATGGGGACCGACAGAATAACCGTGGACGAGATAGAATTGAAGAGGGTATATTTCGTGAATTTAATAGGAACCCCACGACAAGTACTCGACGTAAAGCTGTTGCTCTTGGTATTTCCAAAAGTAAAGTTTCCCGGGTTTTAAAACGGGATCACAGACGCCCATACTTCCAAACTGACTCACCCTGTATATGTATATGTATATATATATATATATATATATATATATATATATATATATATATATATATATACAAATCCGTAAATGTTATTGTACCCTTCTAAATAATGCATTTACGGCTCCTGCTGCTTTGCGAAATCTTGTTCTACATTTTTAAAGATTTTTATAATAACAAGGTGTGTTGGGCGACGTGGACATGCTTCAACAAAAACCACGGGTTAATAGATTCGGCCACTGTGTAACGGTAGATATTTAAATATTGAATAACACGTTAAAAAATATAAATTACCTCTTCGAAATTGTTATTACCCTATAGCGGTATTTACAGGTTGCAGTAATTTCCACTCAAAAATATTGATAGGTATAATATTTCTGGTTAAAATCTATTGTGAGTTATTAGAGCAGAACAAAAAGTGCGCTTGAATTGTCATATTCTTCACCTAAAAAGTTTGCTCGGAAAAGTACATGCGGGAGTAATGCTATTGAATACTTAGCATATAATAAATAGGATGAATTCATAATTGAAATCTGTAACGCTCTCAAAGATACGGCGTCAAGCAGTGTAAAAAATTCTTAGAGAGGATTTTTTATTAAATACTTTTTTTGTTCGATAAATTGTTAGATTCAGAATATTAGGTAGAATAATTTCTATTCGATTGTGCAGTTTTTGGTTCTAAATTTTCCTTATGTTCTCTACGTTTGGTTGATGAGTACTTATTATATAAGTTTGGCGTGACGCGTTAAGAAACTTTGTAACTATCTATACAAGATACGCAGTAATGATTACAGCGTTATAGGATTTTGTACAGTTTTCGATTAACTCGTTTAGAAACTCAACTTCTCTTGAAATCTCAATATTAGTGTGATTCTGTGAAAAAGTTACTTACGTAAATTTTTAGGGCTTGATAATAGATATACTCCGCAGGACGGTTAAGTGAAAAACGGGAATTTTCGTTTATGTAACCCCATTCTGCATAGTAAAACACATTATTAATTAGTTTTTTAGCAACTATTGGTGTTCGTGTTGAGGTTTCCGAGAGTCTCCTTAATTTGCATGCTACGCTTTTCCCAACTGTGTCAAATTAATCGCCACTGTTTTCTGGAGCTTCCAACTTGCGGCCAATCGTAGTTAATAGTTCATCCCCCGTCGTTGTCGTCTGTTGCATGCGTTTTCTGGGTGGCATAGCGGAGCTAGCTTGCGATGAAGGCCTTAAGTATCTACCTCGCAAGGAAGCAGTTTCCGACTGTTCTGCAGCAGTTTGCGTTGAGGCACATGACTTCTCGTCCACGGTTGTTAATTCGTCAACACCATCCTCCTAGCTCTGTAATAAGGAAACAAAATATGTATTACATTTACAAACTAAAAATTTTATTTTCAGTTTCCATCGACCGACGAGGAATGGAAGCACATTGCTTGTGACTTCCAACGAAAATGGAACTTTTCACACTGTTTAGGTGCCATCGACGGGAAGCGTATAAGAATTCATCCTCCTTCGGGATCTGGTTCCTACTTTTGGAATTACAAACAGTATAACAGCCTTGTATTGATGGCAATATGCAATCCCAATTACGAGTTTCTGTAATCTGACTTGGGCACAAATGGTTATGTTTCTGAAACATTTTAAACATTTTATTTTATTATGTATGTATATGGTGCCCCATATCCTTATATACCAATATTGGTGCCGGATACTACATTTCTAATCCACCTAAAAGTTATACATAGTTCCATTTTTATTTGGGTTTGAATTACGGGGTATTAAAGTTTTATGAAAATAATCAGGTTTTATGTATAGCACCGTTTTGTTCAAATATTGTAAGCATATATTAAGATTCATATTAAGAAAAAAACACACGCTGTAATTCTATTCTTATTCGTTGCAAGGTGGCAAAAATTTATAAAAAAAAATGTTTTTTTCGTCATGGTGAAATTTTCTAATCTAATAGTGTATTTAATTCCAAAACAACAAAAAAAAAACGTAGAAGCAAATATTTTATTGTTATTCATTGTTTAAATACAGAATGCTGAGGTTTCATTAAAAAAAAAGTTGTAAATGAAGTGAAACCTATCAATGATAATCATTTAATGTAAAAACAATAAAAAACTACTTAATTAATCGATGATTTTCTGGTCGGTCCTTATTCATTGTATTCTTCCAATGAGATTAAATGCCGCCAAATATTAATAGTTTTTTGTGGATGAACTACCAGCACTTTTGAGATATTCCCCTGAGTACAAAGATTCACTTTAACAAAATTAATAAAAACCTAATTAATTCTTAGGTTGCTCCTTTTTACTGAATACCAACAAATATTGACAGAAAATTCATGCTGAAGGTTACACGGACAAATTGCTTTCGGATTTTCTGGTTCCCACCTATGCAGGTTTCTCATATTTATAACACCGCGCTTGGCGAATGAAGCTTTATCTATCCAAAGTACAGATTTCTAGAAATTAACGTTTAACCGTGTGTGTCGTAGAACCAAACTACAATTAACTAAACGACTATGGGTACTTACTTCAAGTAAACGTTGCACGTATCTGTAGTGGTATGGATGAAGATCCTCACGTTTCGAAACTCTCGGCCAAACCGTCATTCTTGGTATTTCGAGTTCCTTGATGATTAGATGGATATTGGTAGCTGGATCGCTAGTGACATCATCCAGTGCTTGGTCGTCTACACCTCCTGGAAAATTTACTCCTCTGTCGAAAATATAGTCCTGCAAATCGCATTCACGAAACTGTTTGTTTACCTTAATAAATTTACGGTTCTGTTTGGGAAACGAAGTCAATAACGGTGTGACGTGCACTCCCATTACAATAACCATAAATAAAATGCATATCCGCATACTCATTTGAAAATCGATAAGGCATATCAAAAAAGCACTAGGAGTGTTCAAGCAAAAAAAAAATAAAACTTAAATGTTTTCAAAAAAAATTTGATTGATATTTTTTTTTTTTGAGAAAACTGACCTATTATAACCATAGTGACACAAAAAATTAAATGCTACCTGTAACATGCAGCTTTATGCAAACAACGACAAGACTACCTCAAACATATTGCTACACAAGGTAAAATACAGTACTCATTTCATTATAACTTTAACACACAACTTAAAAACAAATGAAAATGAAAGTACAATTTTTAGGTTTATCTGTCTTAGAATTAGATCTAGTATACGGGATGCACCACGTATCCCTTTATGTATGGGTATCTGTGTTATGTAAAGAGATACAGGATTGGTTAAATTAAACAAAAGTTGTGTAATTGTAAGCCTATTTAAGCGGCATTCAGAAGGTGGGAAAAAATCAGCGGTTCTCAAAATATTTGAAAAAACCTAGAAACCTTTCAAAACAAAGAAACGTTATAACTTCGTTATTCATCGAAATTTTGAAAAAAATCAAGTTTCACATGTAAACATGCACATTTATCTACGTTTCCATTTACTATATGATTTTTTCGCCCGCCAAATTTTGGGGTTCCGACACTATTTTCTGTTTTTCATATGGCCACTATATTGGAATTTTACATGGTGAAATGTGAAAAAAATCCAACGATGTATCACACTTATTACTTTACTTTAGAATAAACACACAAAAACATATTTTTTATTTTTATCAATCAAACAGTTTTTTCACGCTACATTATCAGGTGACATTCAACGTTTGTCATGCTTGAGGTATTGTTTATTACCAGTTTCGTTTAAATATCAGCAAGATTATAGCAAGTTACAGCGCAGACAAAAGGTATGAAATGTTTTGTGTTTACACTGCTTGTGGCCGGAAATATCTAAACAATTATCCCTACAGAAGGAAACCCCATTTCTGTCAATTTCAAAAGACTGCATAGCAGGTTTACGAAAATAAAACTTTTTCTAACGTAAGTAAAACAAGAGACATTAATGAGGTAGCTGAAGTTAATACTCTGGCAGCATTAGAAGTAAATAGTCTAGCGTCTTCACAAGAGCTATCTTTAATTGCTGGCACAAGTTGAACGCTTTGCGTTTTGCACAAAAATAAATACAAACTGTATCACAAGAGATTAGGTAACATATTAAATAGCGATCAAGATGCGACGCTCTGATTTTTGTACGTGGTTTTAAATGACACAGAAAATGATGAAAATTTTCCTCGCATAATCCTTTGGACCGACCAGTCTAAATTTACGAATTTTGGTATTTTTAATAGACACAACGAGGTATTATGACGTAAAGAACATCCTCATTTAATGCAACCAATTCGGCCACAAATCAAATTTGGATTGTATGTATGGTGCGGTCTTTTTGATGACCAAATGTTTGGGCCAATTATTTATAACGCAAACTTAAACGGTCAGAGATACTTGCATATTCTCCAAAACCAAATGCAATAGAACAGTTACCATGGTCGCAATTGCGAAAAATCAGATGGTTTGAGATAGATGGTGATCCTGCCTACAACAGCCGAATCGTAAGATCTTATCTGGATGAAGAATTTCCGGTAAGGTGGGTAGGATCCAAGTGCTGTGGCCAGCAAGATCACGAGATCTCACACCTCTTTATTTGAAGGACAGGATCTACAATCGAAACTACGATAGTGTTGAGGACTTAGAAGGGGCAGTTTGTGGAGAAATAACAGCATTGCCTCGAAGGCATATTAGGAGCGCTGTTGATAGTGTCCCAAACCGCTGCAATCGCTATCTTGAAAACAATAGTAGACAGTTTCAGTATTTAAATTAATAGTATGTTTAATGTACAATATGTTTGTTGTTCATTTAATTTCTTTTTGTTTATTGTTTATTTAATTTGTTTATATCTGTCTTCATGTTAGTTTGATTGACGAAAATAAAAAAATATGTTTTTATGTGTTTATTCTAAAGTAATGTACTGTGATATATCGTTGGATTCCTTAATTTCTTTTCCCATTTAACCATGTAAAATTCCAATATGACGGCCATATGAAAAACAAAAGATGGTTCGGATTCTCAAAATATAGTGGGCGAAAAAATCATAAATTAAATGAAAACGTAGATAAACGTGATGTTTATATGTGAAACATAGTTTTTTTTTCAAAATTCCGAGGAATAACGAAGTTACAACGTTTCTTAGTTTTGAAAGGTTTTTAGTTTTTTTCAAATATTCTGAGAACCGTTGATTTTTTCCACCTTCTGAACGCCGCTTAAATAGGCTTAGAAATACGAAACTTTTTCTTGATTTAACCAACCCTGTATCTCTTCAAATAACATATATAGAAATATATAGAAGGATACTTGGTGCAGTCTGTATAGTCACATAATTTGAAATTTAATATTGAATTGCCAGTGATAATAGACACAGGTGTCTCTTACGGGTAACATGTGTTGAAATAATTTCTGCAACGCTGGGTATGTTTCGTGGATCACGTATTATTTGAACTATTCTGAAAAATTTATTTGGTGTTTCATTATCCTAATGTATTCGTATCTAGTAGTTGTTCTGGACATTTCGTCCACTTGTAGCTTTGGTATAGCTTTCGAAAAGCGTAACCATAAGTGTTGACGCAGTTGAACATATTGTCATCGCGACAACCTATTTTGTGGAACGTTTTCAATGCATGAACTAGGAAGGGCAGTGATTGGCCTTCCAATAAGGAAATGGGAAGGTGTGATTGGTTCAAGGTCATTAGAATCTTTAGACATTGACGTTAAGGGCTTTGCATTTGAAATAGGTACCTTCTATATCTGAAAATTGAAAATTCCTCAAAAGTTAATATAGTACAGTAGTAGTACTGTTTTCAAATGATGTTTCATATTTTTAATCGCTGCCTCCCACAAACCCCCAAAGTGTGCACTATATGAAGGTATAAGATGCTAGCTGATGTTAAAGTTAGTAGCATAATCTAATATTTTCTTTGCTTGATTCCTCATAAAATGCATTAACTCTTTTAACACATAATTTTCGCTACGAAAGGACGGCGGATTATCAAAGTATATAGTATGTACGGAGGTATTATGCGTCTACCGCTAAATCTATTTAAGCGTGCAAAAACGCTCTGTGAACATATCACATAAGCGTTCTAAATGTTTAGGTTTGTGAGTCAAGTAAATAAAATTACATATGTAACATTTATCAATTTTCGCTCCCCTCCCCTTTCTATCTTTCCACCGGAAAGGTCTTCCATAATCAATTCCAATAACCTGGAATGCATAGATGCGTGACCCTAGTATTGGGTAATGCTCCCTTTGGAGAATAATTTGCTATTACTTTAAATTTAAAACACTTGATACAGGTTCTAACAACTTGTTTTGTTAAATTCCGCCCGGCTAATGGCCAGTACTGCTCTCTATCTAGTGACAATAGTGACTGCGGACAAAGGATGTAAGTAATGCAGGTGCTTTTGATAAAAAATTAGTTTGTAAAGCTATGATCATTACACAAAAAATTGGATGTTTAACGTCTGGAAGTAATGACATAAATTTTAAACGCCGACCAACCCTTATTAACCCACTCTGATCAATAAATATTGTAAACCCTTGTAACTTATGTTTTGGAGTTAGACCCCCTTTTGTTTTGAAAATTCCAATCTTCCGCGGAAATTATTGTTTTGCCAAATTTCTATCAACTCTAATTATATGTGATTCACTTCTAATGCTGTTAGTGCTTTTTTTTACTTTTATCTATTGAGAGAATAATGTATGTTTATAATCAATAACTAAACTATCTACATAATTCAATAGAACTATAATAGAGTTATCACGGGCAAGTGGTCCAGAGTGGATATTGCACAGCCATCTTCGCATCCGTATCTTGAGATACGTTTTCTCGTTCCCCGGATTTTTATGGAAACTGCTCTGATTATTGAAACTTGAATTTTGATTTTGAGCCAGTTTATTATTTGTGCGAATGGTTTGGAGCATTTTTCACTAAGCTTAAGGGATGGTATTTTTTTGAATGATTCATATTCTGTTCCAACAATACCGTCGGATGAGATCACAAAAGGCTCAGTATTGCCCGATTCCATGCTGACTTGGTCCAATTTTTGATGTTATCTCTTTGTTGATCGTAACCTTTTTTATGAGTCCTCCTTTTTTTACAATTAAGTGAGTGGTTAAGGGTGAAGTTATTTTCACCACATCCTTCGGAGGTTAGTGGGAGGGCAGAGGGATCATATCCATATCTGACTGCGATGCCATCGCGAAATTTGTGTTATTGTGAAGTCGGTATCATCTGTTTTAGTTGGCAGAACTGTTAACCATGGTGAGGATTTTTTGAATCGTTCTTTGTATAATTTTTCTTGTCTTTTGTTGTTAGCATCTCGATGATGGCTTCTAATTCGTGTTGATCGTGATTTATTCGCGTTTTTCTTTCTTCTTTTGGAATTTCGTATGCTCGATTTTGGTGGTCGTCATTTTAATTCATTCGCCACTACAAATTGCGTTTAGGTGGGGTTTCACATTGTAGTATTGTAGCGTTAGTCTGTTAAAGACGTGTGACAGATGATCTGTATCCTGTTGTTTTTTTATAGCGACTTATTTTATGTTGCATCTCTCAGCTGCCTGGACTGGTTCTTCAAATTGAGCTGTTTGCCACATTTATAACCTTCTGTTTAACAGTCGTCTGATATCTGACCCTTTAGTTATTAAGTTATATCTTTGGAGTATTGTGCTACAATAGATGAATATACGTTCAGAATACCCACTTGTTGGCAGTTCATTAACTAGATTGGTAATTTCGCTTACTAGGAGGTCAATGAAATGGCGGTCGACTTCCCGTGTTGTAGATCATATTGTTTTTCTGTGAGTTGTACAGTTCTTTTCTAGCGAAGTCTCCATTCCGAGTCTTGCCCGCCTTCATTATTGACCATTTTAGCGCCAAAACCATCATAAAAGTCTCAACTAATGGGTTATTGGTGTTTTGGTTTGGAACAATATTTGTGGGCAGTTCGTAGTCATGACTCGTTTAATTTTGTGGATAAGACTTACATAAATATATGTTTAATCCGTGTCTCTTGAACAAGTTCTTGCATAGATGGCAAGGGACTAGAGAAATATCTTGACTATCTTCAATGATGCTCACTCAATTATTGTTCATTGTATTCTGAGTTACTTATTTTGATTTAGTAGTACAGGGTAGGTTTGTTATATTATATTTATGATAATAAAGGCAATATTTATAAGATTTTTTAAATAAAACCGTTTCCAAAATGATATATCAATAGATGGAAATATTGTTTCTGTTTCTACAGTATTGCCTATTTTCCTAATGAACTTATTATAACACTTCCACTTATTGATAAAGATCCTCTTTCTTAGATTTAACTGGGTTATTTTATTTGATGTGATGTTTGGATTTGTGAATGCTTCTATCATTTTCAAATTGAAGTTTTTCACAACTTTACACTTACATCATAACTCGATTAAATTTTGTTAAATGTGTTTTTGGCTGACAAATTTAATTGTTAACTTTCGCCGTAGAGAGTGTTCTGATTTGTCATCTTTAAGACAGTTTAACAATATTTAATTTTTAGTGACCTAGTTATTCTTTACTAAAATTTAATTTTATAGTTGACTTTATACGTTTCTCAAACTGTTATATTAATAGCAGGCTGATTTTGTTTTAATTTTTCAACTTAGACAAAATTGTTTACAATATCTTTAACAATTTTAAACAAATATTACTACTGACGAAGATAACTGTAAGTGTTATCGAAACGTTTAGATTGTATAATTTAAAATACACCATTAAAAAAACGCAAAAAAGATAAGTATTTTATTATGAGTGATAATGGTGAAAGTTTACATTTTCATATTATTATAAAAGAGGCTGTGTAATCATCCTAAAATAGTTACTTTTGTATTAAGTACCTAAAATCAGGTTTTTTGGGACGAATTTGTTGTTTCCGTACGAGGGATTAGCCGAGTCCGGAAAGCAAGTCCTCAAAAACTTATTTTGGACACGTGTTGCAAACAATATTTTTTTGTTTAAGCTATCTAAACTTTTTCCTAGAATACCTAATTTATCAATTTTATTCGAATAAAAGTACTAGTTACTTGATACAAAAATAGCTAGTTATTTATATTGCCTGTTATTTTTTGATATTGTTAGTGTTAGGTAACAGAGATTTTTAATATGTATATTACTTAACTGTCCTTTTAGCATTTTTTTCAGTACCTAGTTTTATTGACAAATTGGAATGATAGAACTTATAAATAAAATAGTTTTTAAAATATTATACACTGGATTATTTAAAATAATATAAAATGGTTGCCATAACGACTTTTAGAGACTAGGTCGAAAATGAGCTGTTTTGCGGACTGAAATGAGTCCGTAAAATATTTATTTTTGGGAGCGTATACAAAAAAATTGTTATTAAAATTACTTTGTTAGTTGGAAGGTCAAGTGTTGTTCCACACCAGATATTTATATTTGTTTCGCCAGAAGCAATGCGGTCATTTAGTTGTTTCTTAATCGGTAATATTTGGCTTGCTTATGTGTTTTATCAAATAAAATTGAAATTTCTTTCAAGTTACTGTTATTCTTTAATTTTTTAGCATTAAAAATTATATCGCGTACGCACTTTTCATTCTGTAATGTAACTTTCATTGGACGTGGCCTAGATTAGTTGAATTAACTTTTCCAAGACTGGTATGTGAAGCGATAATACAATAATTGAGATTTGGATTTATTACAGTTAAAATATTACTGATTTGTTGTTTATTAGAATCAGATCAGTTACATTCTTTCATACACCGTGTACCATGATGTTACATTTTGATTGCTGGCTGTCATTTACTTCATATACAAGACCTTTAAAACATTCTTTAATAACAATTTCAATATTTAGATACTGACTTTGTTGATTATTTTGCTTCAATTGATCAAGTTCAGCTTTGAGATCTAGAATGAGTTATTTAATTCGCTCACCTCAGTATTACCTATTGTGCAATTTTCACAATGATAAACACATTGAATTTCGCTTCTCTTTCGCTTCTGTGTTTTAATCACGATTACAAACATCACAATTGCTAATTAAAGGCATCATCGTTTATTACAATACACCATGATTCACCTTATGAATTAAACAAACTGTAAAAAAATTTCTCAATTATTTTAATATAATTATTTTCAATTATTTCTTCGATTTGGATTGAATTCTACATTTTAACCTGAATGGTATACAATTTAATATACAACAAAGTATTTTGGTTGCCTATATTGTTTTGCATACTAAAACTTTACAAAGCTATTGTTAAAGTTTCTAATCTATTGCTTTTATTTAACACACATTTGGCAAGTTGATAAATAACACACTTTTCTTTTCATCAAAGTTTTGCATTTGTTAACATTATATGTTTGGTTGCTGAAAGATTCCTTTAAATAATTTTCTGAATTAATTTCACTCTTCTCAAGAAGGATATTTAACAAGGAATTGTTTCATAAAGAAAAATAGCTTATACTCGAGATTGCTGAGCACTTATTGTTTTCTTCGGATAGTGCGGTTTTGAAGTTTAACATTCATATAGTTGTCACGAAAAGCTCGCCTTCCGTCTTTAGAGGTATGTGAATTACGGCGTTTCCGAATAGTTCATTATAATTTTGAGCTTGTTGTGACTCTTTTCACTCTGGGTGTTATTGTCGTTATGGTTCCATATTTTACAGCTAAAAGACCCTTAAGATTCGACCACCTGCACCTGTATACGTGCAAATTCTCTAGAAGTTAAATTTTTGTACACCTTCACTTCGTAGAAGAATAACTTAAGTAGAATATAAACCATCAACTTAGAAATCGACAAAGGGTCAGAAAAATTATTAGAACACCCTCTTACTCTCACTAAAATGTTATTTACCTGTCACCTCATCTGAAATCCCTTTCTCCTCCTCCTTTCCCTTTCCCTTTTTGTTTGCATCGTGTAATTAAAACTGTTAAAAATAGTGTATTACCTTATTACTAAATCACTTACCTTTCTATTAGATCTTTAATTAATTTTTGTTTAAATTATTCTTTTATATTCAGCTGTCGACCATAGTCTTACCTCTTAGTGTTTGTGACGTATTAGTTTATCAAACAAACCTGTGCACAATAGTTTAGTTTTTGATACCTTCCATATGTGTATGTTTTCAATTTAGAATTTGATATTGGAAATCTATTAACTTTCTGCCAGATTTCGGCCATTCCAATGGTCTTTCCATACTTGTCCTCTTGCTGCCATCTCCTCTGACTATTTGGACTCCCTCTCTGAATTGTCTCCTGCTCTTCAGTCTCTCCTTGATGCAACTTTTTCAAAATTCTCCTTTTCTCTTGATTGTACATCTCTCGCTGAATATCACATCACTACTAATGCTGAACCACCAAGCAGAGATACTACCCTCTCTTGCGTTACAATAAATTGCCAATAAGGAATTAAACGACTTGTTAGCTTTGGGTGTTGTAGAGCCCTCTACTATCCCTTGGTCTAGTCCCGTACTGCTCGTGAAGAAGAAGAATGATAGATTCCCGTTTATGCACGTAACAAAATTTAAGGGTAACACATGAGACGTCCATACACCACAACCGCAGATAACGCAGGATTTATATATAATCGAACCTCTACTTCGAATTCTTTTTCTTAATTCTTCCATTGTAACCTTTGATAAAAACATCAACTTTCAAAATAGAGCTATGCATATTTAAAATAACAAAACAAATATACCTTAACAACAAGTAGCATACGAATGAAGAAACATAAAAAAATGGACTAACTGGTTGAGCAAATTGACTGCGTCGGTTGCTTCTCGTTACCGGAAACAGTCGCGTTTAACCAAAATTGAATCGTAATTGTAGCCCAAATACTTGTATCTTATTCGAAGGGTCAAACTTTTTATGTATAAAAAATTGCACTGGTAAATAGTAATTTAATACAAACTAGACACTTGTAACATAAGGTGTATTTGACTACAACATTTGTAACAATGCAAAAACAACCTGTTAATTGCGCTTCGACAGTTCAAATGTTTTCTTAGTGTAAGACAGGCTTAAATCAGGTACAAGAACTAATAAATACAAGGGATACATGGACCCTTTTTTCTAACTAAAATCGTTTTAAACAATTGCCATTAAGGTTCCGTGAGAAATAGTGTCGCACGACTTGGCATAATCTAAAGTAGTAAGTATACTGGCCTTTCCACAATTAGTAGTAAATATAACAGCGTCGGTAACGTGTCTCAAAGCAGCCATACAGCTACACCCAGGCCAGACTGAGTTTCAGGTAAAAGTTTATTATTTGTAATATGGGATCCAATCTGATAATTAAGGACCTTTTTGAGAATTTTAGATTTGCGATCCATCAGCATTCGAAAATCATTAAACGTTGTCGGATCGCTTTTCAATGCATTTGGAAAAGTACCACTTAAGCTTATAGTTTTAATAATATGATACACGGCATCAATAGTGGACAATAAAATTTAAGCAGTTTTAGACTAATATTTTCGCTGATTGTAAAGTTGGATTTTTATTTGATACAGATATTTGTGTGTGTGTGTGTGTGTGTGTGCGTGCGTGCGTGCGTGTGTGCGTGAGTGCGTGCGTGCATGCGTGCGTGCGTGCGTGCGTGTGTGCGTGCGTGCGTGTGTGTGTGTGCGTGGGTGCGTGCGTGCGTGCGTGCGTACATGTGTGCGTGCGTGCGTGTGTGCATGCGTGCGTGCATGTGCGTGCCTGCGTTCGTGCGTGCGTGCGTGCGTGTGTGCGTGTGTGCGTGCGTGCGTGCGTGCGTGCGTGGTGCGTGGGCGTGTGTGCGTGTGCGTGCGTGCGTGCGTGCGTGCGTGCGTACGTGCGTGCGTGCGTGCGTGCGTACGTGCGTGCGTGCGTGCGTGTGCGTACGTGCGTGCTTGCTTACGTGCGTGCGTGCGTGTGTGTGTGCGTGGGTGCGTGTGTGCGTGTGCGTGCGTGCGTGCTTGCGTGCGTGCGTGCGTACGTGCGTGCGTGCGTGCGTGTGTGCGTACGTGCGTGCTTGCTTGCTTGCGTGCGTGCGTGCGTGCAGCGTGCGTGCGGCGTGCGTGCACGCGTGCGTGCGTGCGTGCGTGGGTGCGTGGGTGTGGGCGGGCGCGTGCGCGTGCGCGCGTGTTTGAGTGTGTGAGTATGTGAGTGTGAGTGTGTGAGTGTGTGAGTGTGTGAGTGTGTGAGTGTGTGAGTGTGTGAGTGTGTGAGTGTGTGAGTGTGTGAGTGTGTGAGTGTGTGAGTGTGTGAGTGTGTGAGTGTGTGAGTGAGTGAGTGAGTGAGTGAGTGAGTGAGTGAGTGAGTGAGTGAGTGAGTGAGTGAGTGAGTGAGTGTGTCCGTGTCCGTGTCCGTGTCCGTGTCCGTGTCCGTGCCGTGTTCGTGTCCGTGTCCGTGTCCGTATCCGTGTCCGTGTCCGTGTCCGTGTCCGTGTCCGTGTCCTTGTCCGTGCCCGTGCCCGTGTCCGTGTCCGTGTTCGTGTATGTGTCCGTGTCCGTGTCCGTGTCCGTGTATGTGTATGTGCCTGTGTCTGTGTCTGTGTCTGTGTTTGTGATGTGTCTATGTCTGTGTCTGTATGTGTCTGTACCCGTGCCTGTGCCAGTGTCTGCGTCTGCGCCTAAGTCTGCGTGTGCGTGCGTGTGTGTGTGTGTCTGTGATAATAGATACTAGATAGTAGATTATCAGCTATCGACTAAAGACACGTTATTATCAAGCTTTATATTATAAATTTTGCAAAATATAAATCAGAATTAAAGGACAAAATCCAAATTTCCGATTTATATCTTGAAGGACTGTATTTGTACACATAATATAGGATAAACTACGTTTTCGATTTATTGATTTACAATACGTTTTTAAGCATATAATGTTGTAAGTTGAGGTCATAGATGTCCAAAAACTGTTTATTTTCCGATTCTTTGCAAGCGCACGAAATGTATGATTTAGTTAGATCGTTGGTGATCATTTAGCCCCAAAACAACTGAAAACTTTATTTCCACAAAAAATTTTGTTGTAGTAACGGCCAAACCTATTTCTTGAATGGGCAAGAAATGAATGTCATGGTTTACGGGGTTGATCATGTGTGGCCACCAATTTCATTGTAAAATACATTTGGTAAAGTTCTCGAAAACTTTATTAAACGAAGCGAAAAAACCTTTATTAACGATAATTATACGAAAATAAATAAGCTTTCAAAATTAATTTTTTTGTTTTGCGATTACAATATGTACTTTAAGACGCTAAAACGGTTGCTTTAATGTTTTACTTTATGAAATCGAAATTTTTGTGGTGTCGCTATCTAAGCTGAGTTCTTTGTTGGCTTAAATTTAATCTCACATAACCAGTTCTTATCTGAAACGTGTATAGTTTAAATGTAGCAGTCCTTCTTACATGAATTTACATTTTGAGTGCTTAATAAACTAAATGAATTAATAGAAGTTTAATGCTGGCATTGAATTTTGAAAATCGCCACGAGTATCAGCGAATTTTGTTGTAAACGGCGGATTTGCTTCTATAATCTATATTTGAGGTAAGCCTTCTACTCGAGCGACTAACTGCGCTCTGTACGTTAATTGTTTATGACAATCACATAAATCGAAGGACTTGTTTCACAAATGGAAAAACTCTCTTGTTAACAGTGTAGAGTTTTTGGAATTGAATGCAACGATAACTCTAAACCCGCACAATTAGCTGTATGTGGAATTAACTATAATCTATCTTTCTATTGAATTAGTCCTGATCAATTTTTTTTTGTTATGTGTTTCCAGATAAAGTGTTAATATGGTCTCAGATTATGCCGTTCACCTTTTTTTTGTGTAAAATACAACCTTCATTAACTTTGATAAATTCACAACTTAATCGTTAACTGATATTTTATTTTAATTATAACTGACTATTTATTTCGTTTTTTATTGATTTAAAATATTTAAGTTTGTTTGTAATGATTTAGTAGCAAACAATAGTTTTAATAACCTATATTTGAATCGAACTCAAACAGGCAAATACGATTTTTGCCAACCTGTATTCAAAATTATGAAACTTTTTTTAATTTTTCGACATTGTAACGGGTTTTCGGTGGTGGCAAGTGAAGCTTGCCCTCAACGAAATCCAGGACAAAATTAAGACTCGTTTGGAAATATATTTATTAGTTGTACTTATAAGTTACGGTATTTTTTTATTATTTCAAAGTCAACTCCTGGGCGGTAAACGGATAACGGGTTCTTCGTCACAGGGGTTGCAGCGGATTAAACGGATTCGGGCGCCACCCAAAGATTATCTACTGTCCAGGCGGTCTTTGGGTCCACTCCTGAACTTGGGCGGTTTCCAAACGGCTAGCTCGGGTTACCCAGTGGAGGATAAATTCAGGGTTGAATCCTCACGGTCGAAAATGTATCTGAAACTTAATTAATCCGGACGGAAGGCGGATACGGTGGACAAAGGTCACAGGTCCCCTTGACAAACAAAATTCCTTCACCAATGATGGATGAAAATGAATGATCCTTAATAAATGTTAACTCTGTGAATTTATTTAAATTTCACTAATTCCGGAGCTAGTCTTTATTAAGTTTAATTTAATTAACCAATTATTAAACTACTCTTTACCTCATCGATTGAAAATAATGCAATTTTTCGCTACGTCTGCAATAAGAATGTAGGAAAAGATGATAGATTTTTGTGAAAGCACTAACCTATATAGACTACGACATTTAAAAGTGGGGAACGGTTGGAAATTCCATAATTTTAACGATGAGGCGACAGCGCAACAAATTGTTTTAATTAATATTAAATCAATCAATGATCTAATATTTATTTTAACGGACTAAAACTATTATTTGTAAAATCACAAAGCGATTGATATAAAATTCGGCCTATTTCTATTAATAAAAATACTTATTCTATCTAACGGTTTAATTAATAATTAGTAACACTTCTATCAATTCAATCATGCAATTACAGAAGCTGATTACTGTTTGACACATCTGTCGGTGTTCGCATTATTTAAAATACATAAATTTTTACACAATGGTAAAAGATTACATTCCTTTCATTGTAGTTGGAATTTACAGAAAGTATTTGAGGTTTAACTTTACTCATTTATATCAAAACTATTATTTAACAATCCAATTTTTACTAGGTTAATTAATTTATGAGGACGGTGTTAATTATTACTTGTTTATTTATTATTAACGGTTGTTTGACAAGTTTTAATTTTGAAAGAAAGAAAAATTTCTATTTACAATTAATGGCTATCTTTAAATTTTCTTCTTATAATATTCAACGGTTCCTAATTAATTATTTTACGGACTTAATTATTGGTTGATATTAGTGAAGTAAAACGAAAAAAAACTAATCTTCACAACATAAATACGCAAAATAGAAAAAATAGTGTCAGATATTGGATTCATAAAACGTTTTATCACCCTCGGAAAAGAAAACGCCGTGTGTGTACTAGACGTGTGCATTTGTGCTCCGCTATACTTTTACGTTTGTATGTAAAGTAATTCATTTAGAAAAAAAAGCAGTAATACTTTGATACGGTCAAGAATGAAATTAACATGGAAGATAACAAATAATTAATGTGGACTGGACTAGCTCGGTGGGACAGCGGGCCGTGTGTCAAGTAATGGGCGCCAGACTGTTATTAAAACAAAATCGGTAAGAATACATCTGGTCACACGTAGATAAATCATCCTTAAACAGGCAAAACCTCTCACTTATCTTTACGATGGCTACCTCCAGGTGCACTTAGGAGACGCATCGAAACTTTAGCTCTAGACCAAATCTCAAAATATCCACACGCTCAAATACTAAGGAAGCGTGCACGAAAATCAGCTGTTGGGATTCAATGACTCTCTTTAAATTAATTTTACGTTACGTTACCCCCAACGCTTGTAAACAAAATACACTGAAACAAAACAAAAAATAAACGCCAAATGTTTCGCTTAAAATCAAATTCAAATACTAATCATCTCCAAAACTCTGCCATCAATTGAATTTAAAATAAAATAATAAACATTAACTGGACAAACGTCATTCAGAATTCTCTAATTTGTTACGTTAACCAAAAAAATCTTTAATAAAAGACTACATGAAATTATAAACTTCATTTAGGAAATTACCACTGGTCACTTTCAAAATAAATAAATAAAGTTTTAAATTGAAATCAGCTTTTAATTAAACCTTTTAGTTTTAATTCTTTAAATCATCACTTTTCGTAAATTATTGCTTTCGCTGGTCTGAAGGGGACCACAAATACCGCTATTAAATCCTGTTAATTGTTAGATATTATATACTAACACTAATTTATGGTCGGTTATCTTAAAATTTATAATAGGGGAGAATGTACCACCCCTTTTTCTCAATTGGTCTAAATTGCAAGTTCACCCTTTGCGTTACTTTAAAATTTTGAAAATAAAGTTATCTAGAAATGGTTGAAGTTCCAAACATTTACTTAGCCAAATGGTCACTCAAAATCAATTTTACAATGCGAAATTTTTAGACACAAACCTATAGTATATTTAATTAAACATTAAAAAAAAATAAAACGCAAATAAAAGCAGTTCGCCAAACTTAATTTAAAATAACACGTCAGCTAAAGACGACTAGGTTTGCAAACAACCGTATGATACCATATTCACAATAAACGTACAATGTTAAATTACTTTCTGCAGAATTCTTGAATACTTCCCATCAAGGTGACAGTGGAAGCAATCTGGACGTGAACGGCTTCAGGACATTTGCCGATTGACTACCAAAGGGCAAACCAATGCAGCAATTTCCAAATAACAAGTTCAATGACGTTACGTTTTATTTCACTGCCCTTTTGTATAGTTTGTTTTGTTTGTTGTATAGTTTATGTTCACAAAAAATAGCTTTTACACACGAAATTATTTACATAATCTTGACTTAATACGGTAGCTTTATGTACAGGTCTCTTTATGATTTGAAATACTATTTACACAACTAATATACAGTCAGATCTTCGTCTGTTTCGGCTGAATGTTAGGACTGATAATGAACAGTATGCCTTTACAATAATTTTTATTCGAAAATGTTAATCCGCGAACTTGCGTTAATATTTCAGTTATAAGATGCACTTAACAAAACACATCCCTTTATGAAATGTTCGTTATTCAAACCCCTACAACCCTACAACCTTCACAACCGACAGTTAGACAATTATCCGCGCAAAAAACGGCCTCTTCAAGAAGGGTCTGTCTTATGGCTATGAAGCCTATTATCAATTAGTATCAACCTTTCACGGGGAATCGAAATGTGAAAAAATATACAGGGTGTTGCATTTGAAAAAATTGAGAAAAAGTACATTTCGCGTAAGTTAATCATTTTGTATAGTTTTAATTGTTTTCGAAAAATTTCACAGTTTGTTTGTTAGCAGACTATTATTAATGGTCGGTGGTATAAACTGATTTACAAAATCGTGGTTCCAAAGTAAACTATTTTGGTACTAAAGTGGCGATATCTGCAGAACGGTTAGTGATACAGATACAAATTTCTATACCTTTATTCTACATGTAACACTGAATCCAAAAATGCTAAAATATACAGGAGTTCCATTAAAAAAAACCACAGGTTTGGGTTGGCATATTTTTGTCAATCACGCTGTATATACCTAAGTATTTTTAGAATGTAGGTCCAATGATCGTGTATTACCACATCAAAATTGGTTTTGATAACTCTTAATAGTTAATCCGTCCACGCAGTAGACACTCACCTTGTATATACGTATTATTTTCGTTTTTTTCTCTATTTACTCAATTATCGCTTTATTATACATATATTACACACACACACACACACACATATTATTATATATATATATATATATATATATATATATATATATATATAATATATATATATATATATATATATATATATATATATATATATATATATATATATATATATATATATATATATATATATATATATATATATATATATATATAGTCGATAGAGCTTTCAAAATTAAGACAAAATGTTCACATAAACAGGTTGCCAAACGCTTAGTTTTGGAGATACAGGGTTTCAAAGTTTTTTTTTCAGTTGTTTTAATTTATCTTCAACACTATTTAAAATAATAAATCCAAATTTAGTACACATATTACACTCCTTAAACACAATATTAACAGTACTTTAACGTTTATCAATATCTACAGGGTAGTACATTTTCTGGGGTGGTACACCCTGTATCCTGCCTCAACTTTTTCATGCGACGCCTCTAACTCTTAAAAAATTTAGTATGCCCATTTGATTTAGGAACTTTTTTGTCTTCTGCTTTTTTTTCGAAAAATGCATAGTTTTTTAGATAAATTAGCTGTAATCCATGAACAGCTTCCAAATGGTAATGATGCTCCCGCAAAAAATCAAAAAAATAGTGTGCCATGAAAAGAACAATAAAAAAAAAAGAATCAAATTATGTCAAATCTCACGTTTTATTTTAAATACGATTTGTGCATAAGAAAGAATGTAATTTATTTGCATATTTTATTGTGTTAATTTTTATTGCAAAAGTGATCTTTTAAAATGCCATTTTTGTTTACTAATCAAGAAATAGCGGATATCCATCTTATTTATGGCTATGTAAATGGAAGTTCATCAGCAGCAGCCCGTGAATATAGGCGAAGATTTCCTTTTAGAAGAGCTCCACATCCTTCAGTATTTGTAAGAGTTCACCAACAAATTATAAGTCAGGGGTTAAATAATGTGCATGGTCGTCAAAATAATAATCATAGGCAGCAAGAAAATATTGCACGACGAATTTTGCATGAATTCGACGGAGATCCCACAACTAGCATTAGAAGAGTATCCGTAGCTTTAGGTGGAGTCTCAAATACTACTATTCACTTAACATTAAGATGGGATGACCGATATCCTTACCATCTACAACCTGTTCAAGGACTACAACCAGGGGATGCAGAACGTAGGGTTGCGTATGGTAGATGTATTCTTGCTGAAAATAATAACAATCCAGGTTTTTTAAATAATGTTTTATGGATCGATGAATCCTGCTTCACTCGTCGTGATGTGGTAAATTTTCATAACCAGCACGTTTGGGCACATGAAGATTCACATGTAGTTCGTCAGAGACATTTCCAACAAGAGTTTAGTGTGAACGTCTGGATAGGTATTTACAATAATCACCTTTTTGGGCCCTACTTTTTACCACTTCGGATGAATGCTGCGGCTTTCTTGGAATTCTTAGAGAATGAACATAGGAATATGTGGGAACATATTCCCTTACATTTACGAAGAACGGCTTGGTTCCAGCTTGATGGTTGTCCAGCTCATTATAGCTGAATCGTTAGAAACTGGCTGGGAACCATTATCCAGTTCCCTGGCCGCCAAGGTCTCCTGTGACAACAAGAGATGAACTCATTAATAGGATTAGGGATGCGTGTAATGAAATAAGACAATTTTTAGTTAATATTCCACGTGAAATTATTCGTCGGTGTGAATTATGTATTCAACAAAATGGTTCACATTTTGAACAGTTTCTTTAAATTGATTTATTATTACGATAGCGTTTTTGTTTTGTTGTTATAGGTTAAGTTTATTTGTTTAATTTATTTATTTCGTTCGTTTCGTTCTTGTTAAAATCTTAAATAGAAATTCTTTCCAATTTTTTCCAACCAATACGTATTTTTTAATATTTATTTTGTTGTTTTACTTTTATTTTCCTTTATTTAATTCAACTGAAAAGTTAGGAAAAAATCAGTGGAGTACTACTTTTTATTAAGAGACAAAAAAAACGTGTTGAATTGTCATAATTTGATTCTTTTTTTTTATTTTTCTTTTCATGGCACACTATTTTTTGCGGGAGCATCAGACGTTCTTTACTTACCATTTGGAAGCTGTTCATGGATAACAGCTAGTCTATCTCAAAAACTATACATTTTTCGAAAAAAAAGCAGAAGACAAAAAAGTTTCTAAACCAAATGGGCAATCTAAATTTTTGATTTTTAAGAGTTAGAGGCATCGTATGAAAAAGTTCGGGGGGGATAAAAGGTGTACCACCCCAGAAAATGTACTACCCTGTAGATATTGATAAACTTTAAACTACTCTTAATATTGAGTTTAAGAAGTGTAATATGTGTACTAAATTTGGATTTTTTATTTTAAATAGTTTTGAAGATAAATTAAAAGAACTGAAAAAAAATTAAAACTTTGAAACCCTGTATCTCCAAAACTAAGTGTTTGGCAAACTATGTTTATATGAACTTTTTGTCTTAATTTTGAAAGCTCTATCGACTATTAGAGTCCTGCTACAAAAAACTGGAACACTCTGTATATAGGGCGTTCAAACACACATTACAACTTATCAATTAAAACAAAAATTTACGTCTAAATGAGGAATTTTTCAAATTCGTCATAAATGTATTAAATATACAAGTGAATAACGTTTAGTTATATAACAGTAATGTAATACAGCGCATTATATCACAATATAATTGATAAAAGTTTAGGATATAAACGTCCATTATGAGTATCAACACACGTGGTAGTTACTAAGTGAAATGAAGATAAATTAGAGCAAATAATACACATCTTAATCGAGCACAGCTTCATTCTCAGTCCACAGAATTCTAAGAAGATGGATGAAATGGTAATTAAATTAAATGAAACAGGTGTAGCGCTAAATGAGATTAAAACGGATTTAAAAACCGTAACTTCAACTGTAAATGAAGTCAAGACCAAATGTAAAATAAATACTATAAACATTAGTTTTATTGAGAGAGCAAGTGATAAATTGTATACTCGCCGAAATAATGTTAGATTGTATGTATATTCCCAAAAGGCCGGAGAAAATGTAGATAATATTGTACTGTAGGTCATTTCTAAATTAGGTATATCTGCTAACATTAATGACATTGAGATAGCGCACAGGATTCAAAAGCATATAATTTTTAAATACGTGTTAGACCGTCAAAAAAATGAAATCTATGGGTTCCAAAAGAAATTAAAAGGGTCTGGAGTTATGATATCCGAGGAGCTTATCGTTTTTCTGTTTTAAAAGAAGCGATTGAAAGATTTAGAAGGACAAAAGATGGAACTGTTTTTTGGAAAATTAACAATGTCGTTCACAAAGGAACTACAGAAGACGATTTAAATTGAAACTAATATTGCTGTCAAACATTAATTCCTTATTTTAAATACGTTTATTTAACTACGTTAGAAAATAGTTCCATTTCTGTATCAATTGTAAGTAGAAGTAAAAAATATTTTATGTTTAGGTATTAAAATATGTGTATTATGATAAAATATTAATATTAGACGTTGTAGACACAGTAATAGTTATATTCAAACATTGTTGGTGTAATCTTTGATTTGATATTCATTGCTTATTTACATACGCTATTTTTATTTTTGTTCAAATTGTATTGTGGTAGCATAAAAAAAACACGAATCTTGCGTTTTCTTTTTTATCGAGTTAAGATGGTTTACTTTTCTTTTCTTACTTCAAGTTGGTAGTTCTTTTTTCTCCTTTTGTCTTGTAAGTTAATTTAAATGAAAATTGGACACACTAAGACTAGATCTATTATCAGTAGCTTTATAGAACTCAAAAAAATACTACACTGGATGGAGATTATTACATTGTTATTGTTAGTTGAGTTGATCGGCCTATTTCCACAGTTTTTGCTTTTTGAGAGCGACGTTTCCGAAGCAGAATCTACTTCCGTCATCAGGCTTAGTCCTTAGAAGGACTGTTTTCGCACATGAGTCGAATTCATGTGTTATATATAATTTTTTTTTCCAAGCACTTGACTACTCTCAGATTTGAACGTGGTACCTTTCACTTACTAGTCTGACATCCTTGCCGCTGAGCCACTCAGTAATCCAATATATATTTTTTAGAACTTCTTGCGCAGGTGTATTGCGCTTAACCTCTTCGCGCATTATTGGAATCCACATGGGTTTCATTTCCACATTAGCTGGGCTTATTGGATTTTCTGCTAGTGCGGTGTATGTGGCTTCTTTGAGTTTCCGACGAGTTGTGTTATCCTTTGCCACTATTTGTATGTTATCCCATTGGATGCGGTGGTCTTCGTTCTAGACATGTTCGGCGGTTCTTGATTTTTCTATTTCGCCCTTGCGGACGTTGTTCTTATGTACCTGCGTTCTCACTTTGAGTATCTTGTATTTGCTGCCCCTTCGTACCTTGTATATGTGGTATTATAGCTGTATACTTAGGTTCTTCTTTTTCGGTTACCCTTTCCCTAGTTAGGTTAGGTGTTAGATCGGGGTAGCCATTTTCTTTGTGTGTTCTAGAGATATTCTCTTTTTATTTGTTTATGTCCTCTTGGTTTGAGCATATTGTTTTTTCTCTATCGTACAAGTATTTTGCCATGCCTAACTTCACGATTTTATGGTGATTGGAGTTGTAGTGTACCTACCAGTGTGGGTAGGTTTCCTGTATACACTTGTCGTGAAAGTGTTGTCATTCCTGTGTACATATACATCCAGGAATGGCAGTTTTTGTTCCGACTCCAATTGTTATTGTCTCTGAAACGTGGCTACACGATGGTGTGGACTCACATAATTTGGTTATACCAAATTATCACGTTGTTAGTAAAGATCGAACTTACAGTAGAGGTGAAGGATTAGCTGTGTACATAAAGTGTGGATTATAATTCCAAATAAAATCTTTTGACTTTGAGGTAAGCTGGCAGCTAAAGCTCTTATGTCTTAATATAAAAATTTGTGCCAAGCAGTTGGCGATTTGTGGATTTTACAGACCTCATAATACAAATGTACATTCTTTCATAAATGACTTTGATAATATTCTGTCTGCTCTTCTTCATACATCAGACATAATTATTTGCTTAGGGGATTTAAATGTGAATTATGTTAATGGCACCAATCCTATACAATAATGTTTCAACCATAATTTAATAGACGTTATTGCTGAACCCACTAGAATCTCAAGCAATTGCCACATTAATTGACCCTATCTTTGTGCCTTACATAGATATAGTGGAATCTGTAGGTGTTGTTAACTATGACCTGTCTATTCTTGGGCGTCTATTGTATATTGTATGTAGATGACATGCAATTATACGCAAGTTTAGACGGTAAAGACAGTAAAGAAATATATCACTAAATTAATGAAGAATTGAGGCAAATTAAAAAACTAACAGTAGAATTTAAAACTCAATCCATCTAAATTAAATGTTGTTTGTTAGCTCTGCTAAAATTAATGTTGAAGAATATTGTAACCTTCCAATAGTCAAGTAATTTAGGAGTCATTTTGGATAAACAGATAAGATTTCGAGAACATGTAACAAAACTTTTATACAAAAAGCATATTCTTCATTAAAACTGTTATATTATAGTAGACAATTTTTAAATATTGAGCTCAAAATATTGCTATGTGAGTCATTGGTACTGACTCAACTTACCTATTGCGACTTTCTGTATGGTCCTCGTTTAGCTGTCTTTGATGTTACGGTATAAACTGGCAGTAAAACGAACTAAACAGATACAATTGGCTGCACGACTAGCCAGCGGTCGGGATGGGTAAGATGTACTAAATTTTGCACAAAATAGTTTATTATATGTATTATATGAAAAGTTATAAAACCGGAAACGGGCACCAGAGTATTTGAGATGTCACAATAAAGGTTGAAATGCTCAATTACGTTAGTTCACAGCTCGCTCAAAATACTCAAATAACTTGTTTACCTATACTTAATCTACGCAGGTGGCCATAGGACCAGCAGATCTCGCCAACCCGAAAGGTTTCAAAAATATTTGCACGCTTAACTAAAATAACTGCGTGCCGCAAAATCAATCACTAATTTTCAAAAAAACAAAAAAACGTTATTAAAATCGACTCTTAAAATAATTTCATTTCAACAACAAAAGAACAAAAAAAAAACAACCACTAGAAATCAGATTTCTCAAAGTCAATTATATTCAAGTCATAAATTAAAAGTAATGCAATAATTCATCGGCCTCTAAATGTACGTTACAGTCACTTGAAAACTTTCGGCCGTAATTGTTTTATATAACACTGAACACAATGTAATGACGTTAATTCGAAAAGTAAATTAAAAAAAATCATTAAAAATGTGTCGCCAGATGCTGTGTAATAACAGATTGATATAAAGAAAACACAAGTCCAATAACCTAAATATAAGTAATGTGAATAAAATAAATAAATAAAATCGGATACAATATTGTTTACCACATTGCATCAAATAGTTTATCTAAATCGGTTGTGACCCTAGCTAGAGTTTCATTAACGGCCTTTTACTAGACTTACTGCACTTTCCACATACCAAAATAACAAATATGAAACACTAAAATAAATTTAGATGATTAATTAATGAATGCATTGGTCTTAAAAATTTAAACGATAAAGTAATCAAAAGATATTCTCCAAAAGAACAGTGCGATAATGCGTTTGTATATAGAAATAACACAATAATGAAATACACACAAGAATTTATTTAATTTTGTCAACCACAACAGTAAAAAACACAAAAATGTTACCTTACTTGGGGAGGTCCTTTGTTACACAGACACCAATGATGGACTCAGAGGAACAGCTCCTGGATAGGATTAATGCTGGGCTACGCTCGCAACTTCTAGTATCATACAGCTAGTAACTGCTTCCCTTTCAGCTCGCGTTTGATTCAAGTTCTACTTGTTACCATTTATTTTTCGTTAACTATACACCAGAAAGCTGGTTTGTTTATAGCGCGTTACTTATAATCTTTACACTATTAATGTACAGGTTCTGAATAATTCTTTATTTTCTTAAATTACGACAAAGTTTATTTTATTTACCGCAGGTTATTTGTTTAATAGCGCATGTTAGAAACTTTGGAACAAATGTTGGCAATTTTCTCAAAAAACGAAGACTTCTCCAGAAAACGACGAAAGCGCTGCTTGGTAAATTCAAACACTAAACACCTTTCTGAATCTCTATGAGTCCCATGGACCAACTGCCCAAAGCGATAAACTGGTCTCGTGAAGGTTGATCAATTATATGATCCTTTATATGGAATGTGAGGGAGTGAACACCCTGCCTCGACAGTTCCTTCAACACGAACCTAGATCAACCTTATTCCGTGGTAAAACTGTACCACCGTAACGATAACCTTAGTGCTTCCAAGCCTAAACTACCACTGCTCTCGTGAATAATTTCACTCGCCGCCACATTGGTTTTTTAAACCCTCTCTATTTAATTAGCCAATTAAAGAAAAAGGCACTCAAAATATACTAACTACGCGCATTCACGAAGTCCAACTCGAAAATCGTCGAGAGAGATTGCATCGTCAGCAGAGCCTACTACTCCTCGAAATCTTAACTTAAGTAATTTGATATGTGGAAATTGCAATTGCAACGCTAGCCTTTACTGCCATGTATTTAAACTCAAATTCTTTGCTCAAAACCAAACTCTTATAAACGAAAATGGTTCCTAACTGTCGGCTAATTTTAACTTTTGCAAAGGATGCACCTTACAATGTAATCACTTGAATACATTCCTTAATTTAAATTTTATATGACACAATCTCAACGTAATTTAACTAAATTCAACCAATTTAAAATAACGAACACATTTATTTATACAAAACTGTCCTTATTTACAAAGACACTAACGAATTTTTTCTTTCAAATTAGTGAGAGGGTTTTCGTAAATATCGATACCAAAATGTAAACCCCCTTTTCCTGTTAAACTTTCATTTAACTTCGATCAACAACAAAAGCTTCATTTTCGTTTTAGATAATACAAAAAAAATCATAAACTTTTTAAATACGATAAAAGAAAACGTTACAATAGAAAAGCTTATCCAATCATTAATGTGTTACTGCTATCCAATTACTATAGTCTATACTGCATTTAAGATGTTCGTTACTAACAAATAATTTACAATTTCGAAATTTATCGGCAAATCTTGGTAAAATCAAAGAATTCCAGCAGTAAAACTCTTGTGTTCCTTTCATTTTTGGTATTAGGAAGTATGAACACGTCATTTCTCACAAATTCACAAATAGATTGACTTTCTATGGAAGAGCGCAGAGTTTTACATTTGGGAACATACACCCACAAAGTCTTACTAGATACAAATCCATTAAATCTCCTAAACGCTAAATTAACTAAGAAGTGTAGTTTACATACCGTGAACACTAGATATAAAGACAATTGTAATGTGCCCCGCCATCGTACCACCTCTTTCAAACGTTCAATTGCATATAGTGTGATTAAATTGAATAATAAGTTCCCTAGCGAACTTAAAAATTTAAACATTAGACAGTCTACATATATATTAAAGCATTTAATATTAAATACTGGTATGTAGATCCTATTAGTTAGAACTCACCTTACAGATAAGTTAAGGGACAGTAAACATTATTGATATTTAAGTTTTTCCTTTTTCTCTTTTCTTTATCCTTATTTGGTATGTATACATACAATTATTGTATTTATACATAAACTTGTTCTTTGCAATGCCTAGCTGGTTAAATGGAGTGGCCAATTTGTGCAAGACCTCGCCAGCTATGCATAAAAAATATTACTTTCTTGTTTAGTAAGTAGCAAGTTAAGCTACATTGTATATTACTATACAGCTTCAATAAAAGTCGTTATTACTATTATTTTCTAAACTTGAACTCAATAAAAACGCACCTTATGAAACTAGTTCCTTAATATACTATTAAACATCTTATGTAATTGGTTGCATCCCAACGGAATCAAAAATTAATGTTTGATATTTGGTTAAAATAAACCTAAATGAAACCTGTTATTTTGACTATCAAACCAAAAATTATGTATATTATATTATATGAAAAGGAAAATGTTTTACCGGCTCCACACTCGCGCCGCAAAAGCCCGCGAAAGGGCGCGAACGCGAGTGTGCATCCACACTAGCGGCGTGAATTCACTGGTCGACCTCTCTTGGTGAAGAGGTGTTGTGATCGATAATTTGTGGAACCTACACCAAATACAAGCTTTAATTGTATTTCGCAGTATATCCTTTTGGTAAGTTGAAAATACAAGCATATTTACGTTTTTCTTATAAAGTTTAATGTATATGTACAATAAATGTATTTTTAAAGGTATATTACGCTACAAATATGAGCGTCTCTTGGAATAGTGAGCTAGAATTGACACTGACTGAGTTATACAAGCTGAACTCGTCCTATGGGATGCAAAACACAAACACAAACAGAAAAAACATGATGCATCGATGCGAATAAGTGAAATTATGGTACTCCCAATTGCAGATTAAAAAAAAAGATAAACTGTCGAGCTTCAGAAAGTACAGGAAGCAGGAGCACGTACGAGTGAAATTTATAAACCAGTCTAGTTTGCTTACGTCGCAACAGATTCCTTTCTCGGGGAATGCTTAACTTGCAACAAAACTATACATTTTTATATGCACATTATTATATTGGGTGTCCCACGTAACTGGCCTATTAAAAGATCACTTTTACATCCCTACAGATTAAAATTTTAACAGAAAGATTGTAAACAGAACATGCGAAATATTAACAAATGTTACATTAAATAATAACGGTAGTAATAATAAAATTACAACTATTGTTCAATATGGCCACCGTTTTTTTCTCAACAAAGTAATATTCTCTTCTGACAATCTTAAGTGGGCTCAAAATAAAATTCAGGATTGTAGTACAGGGGGATCTGTTTAAAATAAGAAAGTTGGCAGCTGTTTCTGGTTTAAACGAAAGTGTCAGAAAGTTGGGAATAATAGACCACTATCGAACATCTACAGACACTGACTTTCATGAAAATCCATAAACTTCTAATACGCCAGTTACGTGGGGCACCCTGTATTGTGTTACAAATTCTACTTACCAGGTCTAACCTAAAGTAGAAAAATAATTGGTGAACCCCACTCTAATTTCTTTGGCGTTTAAAGTTGCTTGTCATGGTACGTGTGGCATATCACGAAGGGCACAATTCAATTCAGTATCATTTCTCCATGAACCAGGTGAAAGTTTATCGTTGTCGTAACTATCGACGGTATCAAAGTGTTACTTCTTATTAAATAATTGTATAGTAATATACAAGCTATTGTTAAAAGAGGACTTTTTCTGGACAAAACTGAATTGGTTCTCTAAATACTCGAAATTTCGTAGCTAGTATTCCAAACGTGTTTTCTACTATAACTCGTGCTCTATACAATCGTAAATTAAATAAACGTTTTGGAGACCCCCAATCATGATTTCCAGGATAAGGTTTCATGAAATGTTCGTTGCAAATGCACCGTGCCAAATGACATCGACATCTATGTTTGACCCAGCATTGATCCGAGCAAATCAGAATAAACTATAATACGCCAGTCATTTATTCGACCTTGAAATAACTATGCTGTTGACAATATTGAATGATTTCTTGCAGTTGAAATATTCTGATCCTGAATTCATTGGGCATTGCATTACTATGTGTTTTCCATTAATTGAACCAATAGCTCGTGGGAATTTATTCGCGAATCCTTTTTCGATTTCTATCCATTCTTCAGCACACGATGGAATATGTATAGAAAATAATACTTATTGAAACCTTGTGTTTAATTTCAGCGATTAACAATGAAGAGGTTGGACAAGAATAGGGGGATCAAAGTGAGAATGTTCATAACCCAAGAAACGCATCAGAAACAGTCCGTCGACTCAAGAATCCACCTGAGCTACTAGAGGCTTGTAATGCTGTTAAAGATACTCTTGCTACACTTAAAAAAATCATTAATAAGAACCATCCTCAATGTCAATGAGGCGATGTTTGTGATTTATGTGGGAAAATGCTGGCCAAAATGTTGAGGCAACTACACGAAGAAGCAAAATTGCAGTTCATGTATGAAATCCACCATCTTATTTTTTTCCAGTTTTTCTTTATTTGCTTTGTATTTTTAATTTATACGAAATTGTAGTACGCTATTGCGCAAAGCGTCGCGACAGCAGCAGCAGCTAGTTTGACGTCCATTGCAGTTGAAGATGGGATTGACACTGCGAATTTGTGTGGAGGTGCATATTTTTCGCACAGAATTCGCGTGCGAATTGCAGCATAAATTCACGATGAGAAAATAAGTTTAGCAAGGTAATGTGCATATAATATTTATTTTTTTTCTGGATAAAAAAAAAATTTCATACGTGCATATGTTGAATGTGTTTTGTACGTTTAATATATGTAACAGAAAATACCAAATATAGTAGAAATTAAAGATATCCGTATTGCGATTTACTATTACCCCTATTTGGTAATATACCACGAAATAGGCATAAGGAAGCTACGTGTTAGACTCGTCACACCTTTCCTTATTGATAGATGTGAGTCAGGAATATTTAGCATTATAATGAAAGCTTACCAAATTATTCTAGCGGAAATATGGAACCAAATATATCTCAAAGCAACATTGTGTACACAAAAAAAATAATGTATGAATAAACTTTTATAACTTCAGGCAAACCATTTCATCTAACGATGTATTTACTTTCTGTATATAGATGAAACAGACTTAAATATAAATAAAACTGAAAATAAAACATCACCTTTGCAGGTCTACTAATAAATAAACGCAAAAACTTTCGACTAGACTTACGTTACGGTTCACTTAAAAGTTGGCATATCAGAAGACAAATTTTAATAATATCAAAGAAAGCCGTTTTTCTAAAGTGGTCAGTAAATAATTTTATTTTAATTTACTGCATTAATTTAAAATTGAGTTTGCTAGAAATTATGTTTCACTTAAAGTTACCACAGAAGCTAAATTATTACACTCAATCATTGTTTCATGTCCATAAAAATTTTTTTTCTATTTAGTTCTGGTGTTTCGCATAGAAATTAATTAACTTAGGAGGCGGCGCTTCTACTAAATATATTTTACGAAGCAACTGTTTATTATTTTATCGAAAACCGGTCTACAGATCTATATTCAAATCAAAAGTTGTCTGGAAGTGTTTACTACGACATTTTGTTCAAGGAACTGAATTTTAATACATTTAAGCCTTATTAACGTTAATCAATACCAATAGTAGGCCAGTTCATGTTCTTACTATTGCCAATTATGTTTGATGAAAGGTTTCGTAATATTCACAGGGTTTGGCAGCTTTTAATCAATTAACACAAATGTACGTATTATAATGCATTTAGTTGATTAACGTGATCTACGGGATTAGTTTTAAGTGTAGGTAATATACCTCATAGCTTGTGAAACTATCACAAATCATTATAAGGTATTGTATATAGATTAGGCAATTACTCGAAGTAGATTAACAGTTGTGGTAAAAAAAACTAACGGCAATTTATTGTCATGTATAGTAAGTACATATAGGATATCTAAATATGCATAGTTTTACCATTTCCTAAAAAGAATATTACATGGATAACCATAGTATTAGCAGATCTCTTTAAAATAGATATGCTTTTTACATTCCTTTCATTTAACCAAGAATGTGCAATGAATGTCAAAAATGAATGTGAATCACATACCTTAAGAACGTTCTATGATTATGTATTCAACATGAATGAGAAAAACAGCATAGCAATTTATTACTTAGATAAAGATCAATGTATAGATAACGTTATGATGGAAAATATAAATATCTGGTGTGGACCACCACACGACCTTCCAACCTACAAAATGGAAATTAAAAGAAATGAAATTAAGAAAATATGCATCATTGTAAAAACAGAAACAATAATCTATGTCAAACAGACGTTTAAAACTTCATGGCAGATGGATTGTTAGGGCAGAAAAGTGAAAGGGGGCCCTACGGCAAGCCAGCTGCTCATGGTGGAATGGGAGTGAGTTCTCTTATGGATAGATCATTTAAAAAAAAAGCAATTCCTGGAGGTGCCACTAACTTGTTGCATTTATTATGCCGTAACTCCAAGAAGAATTTCTAGATGATAGAAGAGGACCCTGAAAGAAAAGAAGCGTATGGGTAGAAAACATGTATTTATTAAAAAAAGCGGAGATAATAGTAACAAAAAAACACAGTTAGGGTTTATCAGCAATCAAATAATTAAAAAAAAAGGCGGTTGACATAACAAAAACGATATATACGTTAATAAAAATTAAAGTATTTGCACCGAGATCTCGAGTTTACACTAGACTTAAATAACTCATATTAATTAACACTTTAAACTAAATAAACACCTGCTTTAATATTAATAAGAGAAATTGAAGTTACTTTTGTTACAAATTAATTAGCGGGTGGGTCCTTTTGTGTAACTAATTAATAAAATGATGAAGGATGAATATTTCTTTGTGAGATGATAAGTGAGAAGGAGTACTGTATTAAACCTACTTACAATCCACTTACAAAAAAAATCAACTTGTGATTAGGTCTAGCAGCGCCGTTACCATGAAAATTCCAATTATCGATTGCTCTGGTCCTTATAGGATAACATGAGCACTTATGGGTAATGTACTTAAATAATAAAAGATAGGATACAATGTTATTTTCTATGCGAGTTGCATCACTTAGTTTATCTCAATAAGCTATGATCCTAGCTAGGTTCATTAGCGGCCTTTTACTAGTATTACTGTAATTTCGATATATCAAAATAACAAATATAGAACACCCAAATAAATTATATTACTATATGAATGCACTGGTCTTAAAAATTTAAACGATAAAATAATCAGAAGTTGAACTCCAAAAGAACAGTGTGTTCATATGTTTGTACATACACATAACATAATAATGAAATACACAAAAGGATTTATTTAACTTTGTCAACCACAACAATAGAGAAAAACACAGAAATGTTACCTTACTTGGAGAGGCCCTTTTGTTACACAGACACCTAAGATGTACTTGCAGGGTGACCCCGACGATACCATTGATACTGAGGCGACGCTCGAAGCTTCCATATCATTCAGCTAGTGCTTCCTGTTTCAGATCGCGTTTTGATTCGAATTTCAATTGATTGTGTGTACACTAATATTTATATTAACACGAAATTCGTTCACTTTACTTTACTTTATTCTAGTTCTGTTTATTACCTTTTATTCTCCGTTAACTATACACAAAAGAGGTTTATTTACAGCGCGTTACGTATTATCTTTACTCTAATAAAGTTCTGGATAAGTCTTAATATTTTTAAATTACGAAAAGCTTTTTTTTATTTATAACAAATTATTTGATTAACGGCGAACTGTGAACTTTACGTTTGAAACTTGGGAACGAATGTTGGGTTGTTCAAAAAGTGAAGACCTCTCCAGAGAACGGTGAAAGCACTTTGTAAGTTTAACCACTAAACGCCTTTCTGGATCTTGGTCCCGATGGAACAACTGCACGTAACGATAAGCTGGTCTCGTGAAGGTTGAACAATTATATGATCCCTTAATGGACTGTGAGGGGATGAGAACCCTGCTACGAAAGTTCCTTCGAGACGGACCTTGGTATTCGTCCTACTGCGGTATTCACTACGTCGCCGTTAAGCTTCTACGCCTAAACTACTTCTGATCTCCTGAAATATTCATTTTTCGCCACATTCCTTTTTTAAACCTCTTCCAATTAATTAGCCAACTAGAGAAAAGGTACTCAAGTTTTCTAAGTACGCGCATCCACGAATTCAAACTCGAAACCCGTCGTGAGAAATTGCATCGTCAACAAAACACACCTCTTCGCGAAACCTTATCTAACCAATTGATGTATGGTAAATAGAAATTTTCTTAGCAACGCTGGGCTTTAATGCCTTGTATAAAAGCTATATTCTTTGTTTGAAACCAAACCTTATCTAAAAATAAACGACGCCGGAATAACGGCTAAAATTAGTTTTGCAAAAGATGTACCATACGATGTAATAATTTTAATGCGTTCTTCAGCTTAATTTTATATGATGCAATCTCAACTCCATTTAACGAGATTCACCTAATTTAAAAGAACGAAAACATTTATCTATTCAAAAACTACTTTTTGTTACAAAGAAGCTAATTAACGCTTCCTCTCAAATTAATAAAAGGGTTTTCCGTAAATATCGATACCAAAAATGCAAACCAGCTTTTCCTTGTAACTCTCATTTTACTTTGATCAACAACAAAAGCTTCATTTTTGTTTTAGGAAACAAAAAAAATTAATATATCTTTTAAATACGTAAAGAGACCAAAGAAAACGTTATAACAGAAAAGCTTCTCCAAACATTGTTGAGTTATTAAATTCCCTTACGAGAGTTTATACTATCGAAAGTATTCGAAGATGAAGGTGGATACTGTATCTTATAGTGACATTTGTTCACAGAAAGTTATATAGTTATTAGTGAAAAAATTGCAAAAAAAGCGAAAAGAGAACATTGTCGACATTTACCAAATCGTAAAATGTACATTATAAAACACGACAAAGCATCTTTATTAAAATCAAAAATAATTTTTTCCAGTATGGTGAATTTTTTTATAATCAATAATTAGATGGATCCCTTTAACGTACTATGGCAAATATTAAAAACAAGTGTATCAATAGTGACCACCTCGGTGGCCAAAATTAATATTGAATGAACTAGTAGTGCCACCTCTATGGCCATTACTGGTCTTATCAGATTAAAATGATCCAGTATATACCATTATAAAATAGAATTTAAAAAATAATACCAAAGTATATATAATCTATTCAACCCAATAAAATAATAGTAACTCTAAAATTTATGTTTGCACACGTATGATTAAATAAAACCTTGTGGTCTTTGTAAATATCCTTAGGTTCTATAAGGTATACTTCTACACCCATGGCTACAAATTTTAGCTACTTCACAGTTTGGGTAAGAAATAGGAGATTTGGTGCCTTATGCTCAGTCGTAGATTAAAGTGGACAGGGTTCATAAAATTATCGATTTACCTTATTAACCAAAAAATATTTACATGTGCCTAGATTTCTTCGATTTAAAATCGGGGTTGCTTCTTCCTGAAACTAATTGTTAAATACTCGGACGCCAACTTGTTTCTAAATATGGAATAAACTTAGTAAACCATTATACAATAAAGTTAAAAGAAAGTTTTTACAATAACAAGTTTTATTACATGACCTATATTTAGTTATAAACTGAAATACTTAATGCTAATGTTAGTAACGTTATAACCTAATGAATACTTAATGTTGTGAGTAAAAAATGAAATCAGAATACCTTATGCTTGGTCACACTGTAGATAACGAAATGGATGCCTGCTTTACTCACCATAAAATTTATAGCACTTTTAATAAAGAATATTTGACAAAGCAAAAATGGATGCTACACCCACCTTCTTAACTCAACCAGCAATGAGGCCGAGGTCTATTGCGCAACAACATGTCTAGATTGAATGTGCAAACACTATGCGTACGAGTTCTAATTAAAATAATTAAATACATGTTTTTGTGCAACTATATATGCAACACACGCTGCATGAAATGCACGTTAATTGCCTACAAAGAGGTGAATTGTTAACAAGACGTTCGAAGTTTGATACACCCTACCTTCGTTTCCTTATCAAAATCACTAAGATGTTGATTCTTCCCGGTTCGCTTTGCAACGTCATTGAGCAAAATGCATCTTCTAATTTTCTTCGCATATTAATACTTAATAAATAACGGTAAAAATAAATATGGCCAAACTGGTACATCTACCCTCTATTAGCTTTGAATTATGAAATAAATTGTTACCTATTTGTTCCCTTTGAATTTTTACTTCTTTTCGTTGCCTTTATTGTGAATCCCTAATTTTAGGAACAATCGCTACCTCAAATGCATTGCAGGTATTACTTAAACGTAAAAGGAACGAACCGTCGATATGTGTAGTCATGAAAGCTATCCACTTACTCACCATCGCCTTATGTATATTGCAATTTTTGAAAATAGTTTTCCCTTGTCTTCGTGGAAACTACACGTTTAACTAACTTCATTTGAAAACAATACATACAATAACTTTAGAGTCGTACTATGTGGTTCATCTCCCCTAAGCAATACAAAACGTTATTGTTACTTCTTACAGAGCTTTGTAACGTTACCCCTGAAGCACCATAGATGTTATGCAAAAGTTTCCCAAAGGTTCCATGTCCGCCTTAAACACGTTGAAAAAATGCATTAAATGTTGGCGTTATCGTAATAGCAGTATGACGTTACAAAACCTTACTATAAGTTTTCGACAGATCTAACGTAATATCTTAAAGACTGAGACGCACTGTAGACGTTGCACTAAAGTACTGTGTGAACGTCTTACATACAATAACATTTGTTGTTAATCATATCACAATCTTCACACATTTAGATATTAATTCAGAAATTATTTTAATTTTTGAATTATTGAATTATTTGAAACTAACTATAACCTGCATAAAACCTACTACAATGTAAAGTTAAGAAAATCTTTAGTTTAATAAGGTCGGTTTGAATACAATTACAAATACTCAGGGTTGGTTCTTTTCGGTTTGCGATAGAAGGGAGTTTAAAAAATGTGTTATATATTTATGCCACGAGGATAAAGTTTGAGCACGACGCCGTAGAACAAAGAAATAATAAAAGCTGGGAAGAGCTGGTTTACAGAAGTTGGGTGATAGCTGTATTAAGTGTATCACTTTGGAATGGAAATTATATATATATATATATATATATATATATATATATATATATATATATATATACTGTGTGTATATATGTAGCATGGAAAAACGCTCGGACACGTCGATTCTTATTTTGTTAAGGTTCTTTTCATTTTTTAAATGGCCCCACAGAAAATAGTCTAAATGATTAAGATCCGGAGACCTTGGTGGCCGTACAACTGATCCACGGCTCCAATCCATCTGTTGGTAAATGCTACATCATCGAGATATTGTGTAACCTGAGCTGCATAATGCGGTGGAGCACCATCTTGCTGGAACCACAACTTTTCTTCATACGTCATTGGATTGTTAGGACTAGGAAAGATATTGTTGTAAAATTTCAAGGTATCTTGGACCGTTCAAAGTCTGCTCAAAAAAGTAGGGCCCAATGATTTGATTTTTGACAATCCCTGAACAAACATTAATTTTTTCGGGATATTGGGTAAGGTGTTTCTCTCATCTATCTGGGATTTTCCTTTAACCAATAGCGGCAGTTTTGTCTATTAACTTCGCCGGTTAATGTAAATGTTAATTAATCTGAAAATATAATATTTTCAATGTGGCGGGGGAAATTGTGGCACTTATCCTTTCGGATTTGGCAGAATTGCATTCGTCGGTCTGGATCGTCTTCATTTAAGTCTTGTACAAGATGTATTTTATCCGGATGCCATTATTCTGGTTTTAAAACCTTATGTACGGCTGAAGTAGGAATATCGTAATCGCGACTAATTTGCCGAATTCTACTATGTGGATTTTCTTGTACAGCTAGTAAAACATTTACTTTTTTATAATCATTTATCGTAGAACGTCCAGCCTTCAGCTTATCTTCCACAGAGCCTGTATCTCGAAACCTTCTTTCAATTTTTCTGTCGATTGATTTATTGGTCTATCCGGATGTTTGTTATTAAATAAAACACACACCTCCTGTTGTCTTCGCACTCTATTACCATATCCAATCATCATAAGAATTTCAATTCTTAGTGTTATAGATGAACGCAATGTACCATATAATATAATGATTAATTGGAATGTTGTGTTAAAAATACTATTTCTATGGAAATAAATAAACAAACCTACCAAATAAATCATCGTCTTGGTTACTGATACCGTTCAGAAGTAAATTTCTCGATAACTGTTGAGTGTAGGTATAGGATATGCTACACAAAATATACTTAGAATTCGATGCCCAATTCAAACATACAATTAACTAGAAGGGTTTTTATTGGAAAAAATGAAGTTGATGGTGGTAACTTGTTTTGGGGTCCCCTTTATACATGAAAAGCACCGCAACAAAAAATAAAAATCGATGTGTCCGAGCGTTTTTCCAAAAAAGAAACACCTGATTTTTAATTGAATTTATTCCATACTTTGTGTACACACTTATATATATATATATATATATATATATATATATATATATATATATATATATATATATATATATATATATATATATCTTGATAGAAACCCATCTATAATATGAAGTTTAGGGAAGTAACGACCGTAATTATTATAAAAATGTGGTATCGGGATGCGGTCTAGTTAAAAATGAAAACGACTCCTTATTTAATTCAAGCTTTCGAAATACTTTATTTTTTCATCAGGAATTAAATGCGAGAATTATAAACTAACTAATATTATTGTACAGAACAATTGATCACAATTTAAAATCACAACTTAAAAAGAAGACAGTAATTGAAGTATTTCAAAATTTTAAAAATTGTTAAAATTTGCTTGGAGATGGAATGTACTTAAGTTGAATGATTCCTTGTGGTTTTGTGTGTTATTAAATCTTGAAGCAGGTAACAGTGCCTGCCTTTTTAGTGAAATCAAAGACAGTTTGCTTGTTTCGGGTCGATGGTACATTAAGTCTATCTTTACGTCATTGAAAGGTGTTGATGTTACCCTATCTTTACATCTGTGTTGTATCTTATCATGAAGAGATTAAGTTACACAAAATTATGCACCACCTAGTGCTTTTCGACAGATCATTTCAATGTAATATATTACCTTAGGCTTTGAATGTGCAAAACGTAAGAACATATCCTATCTTTTTGCAAAATGTGGACCAATTAGACGAATTGCTTTACAAATATTAAAGTATATATAGCTCAACTAATGTTGAGGATATATGAATGCAGTGTTAATAAAAAGAAAATACACGAGTTCGGTTATTTAGTGTGTCATAATACACATACAGGAGTTTATACTCTGCACCATTGTTAATCTGTTGACATAATTTATATATTTCAGTTATTACATTGAGGTTACAATAACATAATTTTATGTAAAGATAGGTTATATTTCATGCATAGTTTAACGTTTTATTAAGAATTAGTTTTATTATGGTAAAGGTTTGCGAAAAGCTTAATTTCAATTTTACTTTATGCTGAAGTTGACCAATATATACAATTTTGATTTATCGAACGTACAAAAATTATGGCTGTTATTTCATTTAACAAGTTTACATGCGCTCTTAAGGTAGAGTTTTATCGTTTCTTTGTGTTTCAATTGGAATTATAATTGTGTATAGATCTCCGGAATCCCTAAATCCCTAAAAGAAAAAAGCTCTCGATTTACAGTAAGTATTATAATTTATGTCCCCGATGAGTTGGGCTGTACAAAATTACTATTTATGTATGTTGATATTACTGTACCTTAATAATGTTTTAAATCCTTGACTTAATGTAACAAATTTAAGTGCATCTTTCAGCCGAACACTTTTATTTGTTTTGGATTTGCGTTTGTTATGTTTTACGATCTAGAATTTTATTTGTTACAAATTAGCTGGAGACATTTATGTCTTAAGCACAAATGTCAAATATAAATGTTAGCGCTGTGCATGTTTTTGAGTTATTAGGACAGAAAGAATAATCACATTTACCCCTCTTACTCTTTATCCGCCACCAAGACTCACTATCATTTGGGCCTCCTACGTGTGTGTCTAATTTGAATGCGACAGACTTTCAAGTTTTTGATATACGTGTACGCAATACTCATCACAGGGACACGACGCACGCGCACGCATGCGTTGATGGTAAAAATCAAAATTTAAGATTGACCAATTAGTGGTTACTGCTGAGGTTACTCCATAAGCTTTAAAAAAATCGTTGAACAAACATTTACTATAACACACCAGAACCAGCTTTTAAAGCAGCAGCAGCATAGCGACTAGTTACCGGTGGTCGATTTTGAACAATGCGCTACATATGCAATTTTCCTTTTGAAGCAAATGGCCGGAATTGAACCTACCGCAAAAATGTTGATATAATAGACCTAAATAAATGCTGACTTGATAATGAAGATTTTTTTTGGCTTCACAATTTTCGCACCAATCTCAGCAATTTGGAGATGCGTTTATACCACATATCCAGAAAAATTCACATTGCTTAATAACATATAGATCGATGTTCCTTTATTTACTTTGATCACATTGTACTGTACTGTTTCTGTTTATCTTTTTGTCACTATCATCCACAAACGCACAAGCACACAAGCGCACAAACGCACAAACGCACAAACGCACAAACGTACAAAAGCACAAACGCACAAACGCACAAACACACACACGCAGAAACGCACAAACCCACAAACCCACAAACCCACAAACCCGCGCACACGTACACGCGCCCACGCCAACACCCACACCCCCACACACACACACACACATACACCCACACCCACACACACACACCACACACCCACACACCTACACACATCCACACATCCACACATACACACACACACACACAGACCGAAAAAAATTCCAGTTCAAATACAAAGTAATGATTTTAAACTTTATCTTTAACATAAGGGTAATCTATGTCAATCAGACGTTTAACTCTTCAAGTCAGATAGAGGTTAATAGAAATCCTAGATATATCACATCTGTATTAATAATTTTCCGATCACCGAAGTTAAGCGATGTTGGGCGCGGTCTACTTCGATGGGTGATCGCTTGTTACATTTTAACTCCCGATTTGACCATGTTTCCGATGATATATAAAGTTGGTACAAACAGAGACCCCTATTACTTTTTGATCATCTTTCAGAATTTAAAGTCGGATGTTCGATGTTCCTTAACACAAAACAGCTACACACGCACGCGAGAACGCAAGCACGCACGAACGGACGGACGTACGCACGCACGCATGTACGCACGCACACACATACACACACACTCACATAATTAATTAATCTTCTCCGAGCTTGGTAATATAGTCGATGTTCCTTTATTTACTTTGATCACATTGTGCTGTACTGTTTCTGTTTATCTTTTTATTACTATCATCCACAAACGCACAAGCACACAAGCGCACAAACGCACAAACGCACAAACCCACAAACGCACAAACGTACAAACGCACAAACGTACAAACGCACAAACGCACAAACGCACAAACGCACAAACGCACAAACGCACAAACGCACAAATGCACAAACGCACCAACGCAAAAACGCACAAACGCACAAACGCACAAACTCACAAACGCACAAGCGCACAAACGCACAAACGCACAAACGCACAAACGCACCAACGCAAAAACGCACATACTCACAAACGCACAAACGCACAAACGCACAACAAACGCACAAACGCACAAACGCACAAACGCACAAAGCACAAAGCGCACAAACGCACAACGCACAACGCACAAACGCACAAACGCACAAAGCACAAAAGCGCACAAACGCACAAACGCACATACTCATAAACGCACAATCGCACAAACGCACAAACGCACAAACTCACAAACGCACAAGCTCACAAACGCACAAACGCACAAACGCACAAACGCACAAACGCACCAACGCACAAACGCACATACTCACAAACGCACAATGGCACAAACGCACAAACGGACAAACGCACAAACGCACCAACGCACAAACGCACATACTCACAAACGCACAATGGCACAAACGCACAAACGGACAAACGCACAAACGCACAAACGCACAAACGCACAAACGCACCAAAGCACAAACGCACATACTCACAAACGCACAATCGCACAAACGCACAAACGCACAAACGCACAAACGCACATACTCACAAACGCACAATGGCACAAACGCACAAACGGACAAACGCACAAACGCACAAACGCACAAACGCACAAACGCACAAACGCACAAACTCACAAACGCACAAGCGCACAAACGCACAAACGCACAAACGCACAAACGCACAAACGCACAAACGCACAAACGCACAAACGCACAAACGCACCAACGCACAAACGCACATACTCACAAACGCACAATCGCACAAACGCACAAACGCACAAATGCACAAACGCACAAACGCACAAAGCACAAGCGCACAAGCGCACAAACGCACAAGCGCACAAACGCACAAACACACAAGCGCACAAACGCACAAACGCACATACTCATAAACGCACAATCGCACAATCGCACAAACGCACAAACGCACAAACTCACAAACGCACAAGCGCACAAACGCACAAACGCACAAACGCACAAACGCACAAACGCACAAACGCACAAACGCACAAACGCACAAACACAAACGCACAATGCACAAACGCACAAACGGACAAACGCACAACGGGGGGGGGGGGGGGGGGGGGGGGGGGGGGGGGGGGGGGGGGGGGGGGGGGGGGGGGGAAAAAAAAAAAAAAAAAAAAAAAAAAAAAAAAAAAAAAAAAAAAAAAAAAAAAAAAAAAAAAAAAAAAAAAAAAAAAAAAAAAAAAAAAAAAAAAAAAAAAAAAAAAAAAAAAAAAAAAAAAAAAAAAAAAAAAAAAAAAAAAAAAAAAAAAAAAAAAAAAAAAAAAAAAAAAAAAAAAAAAAAAAAAAAAAAAAAAAAAAAAAAAAAAAAAAAAAAAACGCACAAACGCACAAACGCACAAACGCACCAACGCACAACGCACATACTCACAAACGCACAATGGCACAAACGCACAAACGACAAACGCACAAACGTACAAACGCACAAGCCCACATACTCACAAACGCACAATGGCACAAACGCACAAACGGACAAACGCACAAACGCACAAACGCACAAACGCACAAACGCACAAACGCACAAACGCACAAACGCACAAAGCACAAACGCACAACGCACAAACGCACAAGCGCACAAACGCAAAACGCACAAACGCACAAACGCAACCACAAACGCACAATGGCACAAACGCACAAACGGACAAACGCACAAACGCACAAACGCACAAACGCACAAACTCACAAACGCACAAACAAACGCACAAATGCACAAACGCACAAACGCACAAACGCACAAACGCACAAACGCACCAACGCACAAACGCACATACTCACAAACGCACAATCGCACAAACGCACAAACGACAAAGCACAAACGCACAAACAAGCACAAAAAGCACAAGGCAAGCACAAACGACAAACGCACAAACGCACAAACGCACAAACGCACAAACGCACCAAAGCACAAACGCACATACTACAAACGCACAAGCGCACAAACGCATAAAACGCACAAACGCACAAACGCACATACTCACAAACGCACAAGGCACAAACGCACAAACGGACAAACGCACAAACGCACAAACGCACAAACCACAAACACAAACGCACAAACTCACAAACGCACAAGCGCACAAACGCACAAACGCACAAAGCACAAACGCACAAACGCACAAACGCACAAACGCACAAACGCACAAACGCACCAACGCACAAACGCAACAAACGCACAAACGCACAAACGCACAAAGCACAAACGCACAAACGCACAAAGCACAAGCGCACAAGCGCACAAGCAAACGCACAAACGCAAACACACAAGCGCACAAACGCACAAACGCACATACTCAAAACGCAACAACGCACAAAACGCACAAACTCACAAACGCACACGCACAAACACAAACGCACAAACGCACAAACGCACAAACGCAAGCACCAACGCACAAACGCACAACTCACAAACGCACAATGGCACAAACGCACAAACGGACAAACGCACAAAGACCAGCCAAACGCACATACACAAACCACAATGGCACAAACGCACAAACGGACAAACGCACAAACGCACAAGGCACAAACGCACAAACGCACAAACGCACAAACGCACAAACGCAAACACAAACGTACAAACGCACAAACGCACAAACGCACAAACGCACAAAGCACAAACGCACAAACGACAAAGCACAAACGCACCAACGCAAAACGCACAAACGCACAAACGCACAAACTCACAAACGCCAAGCGCAAACGCACAAACACAAACGCACAAACGCACAAACGCAAAACGCAAACACAAACGCACAATCGCACAAACGCACAACGCACAAACGCACAAACGCACAAACGCACAAACGCACAAACGCACAAATGCACAAACGCACAAACGCACAAGAGCACAAGCGCACAAACGCACAAACACACAAGCGCACAAACGCACAAACGCACATACTCATAAACGCACAATCGCACAATCGCACAAACGCACAAACGCACAAACTCACAAACGCACAAGCTCACAAACGCACAAACGCACAAACGCACAAACGCACAAACGCACAAACGCACAAACGCACATACTCACAAACGCACAATGGCACAAACGCGACAAACGCACAAACGCACCAACGCACAAACGCACATACTCACAAACGCACAATGGCACAAACGCACAAACGGACAAACGCACAAACGCACAAACGCACAAACGCACAAACGCACAAACGCACAAACGCACCAAAGCACAAACGCACATACTCACAAACGCACAAGCGCACAAACGCATAAAACGCACAAACGCACAAACGCACATACTCACAAACGCACAATGGCACAAACGCACAAACGGACAAACGCACAAACGCACAAACGCACAAACGCACAAACTCACAAACGCACAAGCGCACAAACGCACAAACGCACAAACGCACAAACGCACAAACGCACAAACGCACAAACGCACCAACGCACAAACGCACATACTCACAAACGCACAATCGCACAAACGCACAAACGCACAAACGCACAAACGCACAAACGCACAAACGCACAAGCGCACAAGCGCACAAACGCACAAACGCACAAACGCACAAACACACAAGCGCACAAACGCACAAACGCACATACTCATAAACGCACAATCGCACAATCGCACAAACGCACAAACGCACAAACGCACAAACTCACAAACGCACAAGCGCACAAACGCACAAACGCACAAACGCACAAACGCACAAACGCACAAACGCACCAACGCACAAACGCACATACTCACAAACGCACAATGGCACAAACGCACAAACGGACAAACGCACAAACGCACCAACGCGCAAACGCACATACTCACAAACGCACAATGGCACAAACGCACAAACGGACAAACGCACAAACGCACAAACGCACAAACGCACAAACGCACAAACGCACAAACGCACAAACGCACAAACGCACAAACGCACAAACGCACAAACGCACAAACGCACAAACGCACAAACGCACAAACGCACAAGCGCACAAGCGCACAAGCGCACAAACGCACAAACGCACAAACGCACAAACACACAAGCGCACAAACGCACATACTCATAAACGCACAATCGCACAATCGCACAAACGCACAAACGCACAAACGCACATACTCACAAACGCACAATCGCACAAACGCACAAACGCACAAACGCACAAACGCACAAACGCACAAACGCACAAACGCACATACTCACAAACGCACAATCGCACAAACGCACAAACGCACAAACGCACAAACGCACAAACGCACAAGCACAAACGCACAAGCGCACAAACGCACAAACGCACAAACGCACAAACACACAAGCGCACAAACGCACAAACGCACATACTCATAAACGCACAATCGCACAACGCACAAACGCACAAACGCACAAACGCACAAACTCACAAACGCACAAGCGCACAAACGCACAAACGCACAAACGCACAAACGCACAAACGCACAAACGCACCAACGCACAAACGCACATACTCACAAACGCACAATGGCACAAACGCACAAACGGACAAACGCACAAACGCACCAACGCGCAAACGCACATACTCACAAACGCACAATCGCACAAACGCACCAAAGCACAAACGCACATACTCACAAACGCACAATCGCCCAAACGCACAAACGCACAAACGCACAAACACACAAACGCACAAACGCACAAACGCACAAATGCACAAACGCACAAACGCACAAACGCACAAACGCACAAGCGCACAAGCGCACAAGCGCACAAACGCACAAACGCACAAACGCACAAACACAAGCGCACAAACGCACAAACGCACATACTCATAAACGCACAATCGCACAATCGCACAATCGCACAAACGCACAAACGCACATACTCACAAACGCACAATCGCACAAACGCACAAACGCACAAACGCACAAACGCACAAACGCACAAACGCACAAACGCACAAACGCACAATCGCACAAGCGAATAAGCGCACAAACACACAAGCACACAAACACACAAACAGAAGCACACAAACACACAAACACAAACTCACAAACACACAAACACGCAAACACACAAACACACAAGCACACAAACACACAAACACACAAACACACAAACACACAAACACAAACAGACAAACACACAAACACACAAACACACAAACACACAAACACACAAACACACAAACACACAAACACAAACACACAAACACACAAACACACAAACACACAAACACACAAACACACAAACACACAAACACACAAACACACAAACACACAAACACCAAAACCCACAAACCCACAAACACGCAAACACACAAACACCAAAACCCACAAACCCACAAACCCGCGCACACGTACACGCGCCCACGCCAACACCCACACCACACACACACACACATACACCCACACCCACACACACCCACACACCCACACACCTACACACATCCACACATACACACACACAGTAAAGGAAGCACCTGTGTCAATTATAAACATACCGTTTCATAGGAAACAAGTTGAGAATGCTCTTCTAGCATTGCCAGACCGAAAAAAATTCCAGTTCAAATACAAAGTAATGATTTTAAACTTTATCTTTAACATAAGGGTAATCTATGTCAATCAGACGTTTAACTCTTCAAGTCAGATAGAGGTTAATAGAAATCCTAGATATATCACATCTGTATGAATAATTTTCCGATCACCGAAGTTAAGCGATGTTGGGCGCGGTCTACTTCGATGGGTGATCGCTTGTTACATTTTAACTCCCGATTTGACCATGTTTCCGATGATATATAAAGTTGGTACAAACGGAGACCCCTATTACTTTTGATCATCTTTCAGAATTTGAAGTCGGATGTTCGATGTTCCTTAACACAAAACAGCTACACACGCACGCACGAACGGACGGACGTACGCAAGCACGCATGTACGCACGCACACTCATACACACACACACACACACTCACATAATTAATTAATCTTCTCCGAGCTTGGTAATATAGTTGATGTAGATTTTCAATTTTTTCTAAAATTGAACGAGCAGTTTCTTGTTTTTGTGAAGCTATATTAAACTATATATGCCTGTAAAGAAACCGTACTTGAATTGAATTGGTGAGTTTTCCAATCATTGAACTATCAAGCGGTGTTGGTTAACCATGTTATAGCTACATAATTTGTATATTATAAAAAAAGAGAAGTTCTGAATTTTTTTCTAGTTAAAAATTAACATTAAGGAAGCTGCAATGGCTTCAAAATAACTATGGTTGACACTCAGTCGCAATCGCACTCACATACGTACACGCTGACGCACATGCACACGCACTCGCACACGCACACGTACAAACGCACGCCCACGCGCACACGCACACCCACACGGACACGTACACGCACACGCACAAGCCTCTTTGTAAATTTTTATGAAAAAAACCTTGCTATATTCCTTTCAGGAAAATATTAAGCAGAACTCCATTAAGATGATGTAAGGTAACATCCTACAAAAGTAACTACAGGAAATTAAAAATTACATTACTCAATATTTACGGATAGATATTATTTAAATATAAAGCATGATTATATAGAAATTAAAATATTGGTAAAATACATACATTTTATTACATATATTTTTACTAGCGTGGAGCTTCGCTCCGCACTGTAGTCACAACACACCCCAATAACCATTTAAGATATTTATTTAAAGGTAAAATTTTTCTTATAAAAAAATTTGAAAATTCGGGAAAATCAAAATCATGAATGGATCGAATGCGTTATTGCCTTTCTAATGAAATTTTTTGAGTACATCGGTTGGATGGTTTCAAAGTCTATAACGGACATAGGTAGAAACAATTTTTGTTTTATAGATATAGATTTAATAAAATTTACCATTTCAAACCCTTTGATTTAAATTTGTTGGTTATAATTAACATTAAATATTACAGTACTCAGGATACAGATATGTATTATGTAGGTATCAAATTTAAAATAATGACACGTTTCTCGTGGGATTTACTGTGTTTAATTAACATGGATAACTAATCTGTGCTTTTGTCGGCAAAATATTAACTACGATTGAAATGTAATGATGGTCAGATTGCTAAAACATCAAATGGATTACATTTATGCGTAACATATTGCTCTTAACATAAAAAAAGTACAGTATATTACAAATGTGTAATTCATATTAGTATATTACAATACATCGGTAAGTGAAGACGTAAAATAATGTAAGTGATATAAGGTGGGTAAATGTCACCTTTATATTGCAGAGACTGCATTGTGTTAGTACTAGAGAAACGACCAATATTATTGTATTAGTATAATAATATTAGTACCTAATTGTGTAGGTACTATACACTATAGATATATGTGATGCCATTTAGCGTTACTTTGAAGTTATGAGTTGTGTGATTGCTGTAACTGATTATTGTGAAATGTCTAATGAACAATTAGATAGTGGTACGATTGAAACCTTAACACCAAACCAATATACGACAAATAAATGATATTGATTATTTAGGAACGTCAACCTTAGTAGAAATTCTCGTAGGTAAAACAAAAGAAATCTCATTATTTTATTATTTTAGACTTTTTATCATATATCAAATTCAGTATAAATATGTCAAGATTTTTTTAATTCTACAATATTGGCACAAATATTGGTGGACATTGGTGGGGAAATTATAACCTTAAAGAAACATGGGGCATAAAAATCCACCACTGTTGAAGGATACGTAAAAGAAACGTGTCCCGATTAATGTTTTGTAAATTTCCTTTGTAGAATTCCTTGATCATATTTAATAAATTAAAAATTCTATTTAGTAGAATCAATCCTAATTCAACTCAGATTGAACGGGGCTTACTTTTAACAATATAATATACTATTATAAGTTTTTGTTATGAACGAATAAGTTCAAATGTACATATGTAATTAAAAATTATTATTAATTTTATTAAATATATAAATAAAAAGTTTACCTCGAGTGGGATTTGAACCTACGACATCTGCTTTGCTAGAGTACCGCTTTAACCAACTGAGCTGTCGAGATACAAGCCCCAATCGATGTAAATTTTGTCTTTATGTATGTAGAACTGATGTAAATTCTAAACATAATGAGATTAGTTTAACACGGTGTACCTGCCACAGGTAAGTAATGAGGGCGCCATCTGGACTACAAAATAAGAGTAAGTTTTACAATCAAATTATTTATAGTCATGGTTAAAATAAATATTTTTGCATCAAAAAACTGTCAAGGTTATAACTTTATGTATTTATTAGCCACGATTTTGTTTAACATGCTTAATAAATGTATTAATAGTTATGAACATTTGTAATAAAGTAATAACAAAAAAAAATCACTGCCAAATTATCTGCCCTAATGCTTTCACATATGTATAAATAAATAACTTCAAAGCCCACAATACCTGAATTTGAGTCACATCCGTGTTTAAACACGATAATTCCTCATTTATGATCCGTCATTTTGAATTTTTTAATTTTGACAAATAAGTTATTCTTAGCGATCTTAAAAACTCCCAATACCCGACTGTCAAAAAAATCTTTGCATCCTAAAAACGATGCGCCACTGGCAGTTTTTAAATTTTTTATATTTAGATAATGTTTTACAAATTAACAAAGTTGCAAAAGTGATCATTAGTCCACAGTATCTGAATTTTAGTCATACCGGATTTTAAATACGATAATCCCCCATTTTGAATTTTTCAATTTTGACAAATGATTTATACTTAGCGATCTTAAAAACACCCAATACCCGACATTCAAAAAAAAATCGGTCGATAAATTAAGTAAACACGATAATCCCCCATTTTTGATCCGCCATTTCGTTTTTTTTTAATTTTGACAAATGATTTATGTTTAGCGATCTTAAAAATCCCCAATACATGACTTTCAAAAAATCGGTTGATAAAGTAAAAAATGCACGATTTCGTACCCCAAAAACGACGCGCCACTGATTATTATATATTTCTTTATTTTGAAATTATATAGAAAAGTATTAGTTTGTTTTTTATTTACGTAACTTTTTAAAATTATAAGCAATGAATTTCTTAATTTCCTAATCCCCTAAAGATGCCCCGCCACTGGTTGGATGTTGCTCATTAACGAACCTAGATTTTATGGTAAAGAATGTTAGATAACCCGCCCACACACAAACAGGCACGAAATTTTTTATCGACGTTTCAAAAGATATCGAGATTTTCCTTCTAAAAATGTGTTTCTATTATTGTTTACGCTACAATACGTCGAGAAATGTAAAAAAAAGTGTTTGAAAATTTAGACCGATTACATAGCTTTCTTTTCATATGTACGAATATGAGAAAGTAATAGTGATATAAGCAATGAGAAATATAGAAATAAGAATTTGATTTTTGGACGATGTGATAGAAACATTCTTTGTTGTTAAGAAATTTGGTAACGTTAATAATTCAGAATTAACATTTGCAACAATATACTTAAATAATAATACAGTGGTATTACACTTCATTGAAAGTGAACACAGTGAACCAGAAACATTTACCATTTGGGTATTAAATCGTGTATTGTTTTATCTTTTATACAAATTTGAACGTTTCGGTAACAATTACGTTTATCTTCTTCTTCTTCAGTAAATGATAATAGCTTTTAAAATAAATGCCTGAAATATGAAAACGCAAATATAAGTCTATAATTAATATAACAGTTTGATAAACGTATTTAACTGGGTAATCTAATCTTATTTTAGTAAAGAATAACTATAACTGCCATAAAATAAATTTTATAAAACTGCGTTGGAAATGACAAATAAGAATACCCTTTAATGAATAAAGGCTAACAATGAAAAATATTATAATAGAAAACAAATATCACAAAATTTAATCAAGTAACGGCGTGATGTAACTGTAAAGTTGCGAAAACCTTAATTTGAAAATGATAAACAGCATTCACAACTAGAAGCTTAACAGATAAATTAAACATCTAGTCAAATCTAATAAAACATAGTTTACGTTGATACCTTCGAACCTACATAATGGGTAGCTGTAGAAAGTTATGCAGTCGACCTTTTTTTCCACTAAGGCTAAATTGTCTTATTACCTGATTTTTCCAATGTTTGGAAATGTTTCGCCAAGATCGGCAGTGTGTGCGCGTGTGTATACGTATGCGTGTGTATTTGTGGGTATGCTTGTGTGGGTGTGCGTGAGTGCATATGTGCATATGTATGTGTAGTTGAATGTGTCTGTGTGTGTATGTGTGTGCGGGTGGGTGTGCGTATGTGGGTGTGTGTGGGGGAACGTGGGCGTGTGGGTGTGTGTGCGTGCGCGCGTGCATGTGTGTGCGTGTATGCGTATGTGTGGGTGTGCGTGTGCGTATGTGGGTGTGTGTGCGTGTATGCGTATGTGTGGGTGTGCGTGTGCGTACGTGGGTGTGTCTGTGTGTGTGTGCGTGGATGTGTGTGCGGGAGAGTGGGCGTGTGGGTGTGTAGGTGTGTGGGTCTATGCGTGTGTGCGTGTGTGGGTATGTGCGTGTGTGGTGTGTGCGTGTGTGCGTGTGTGCGAGTGTGCAGGTGTGCGTGCGTGAGAACGTGAGTGCGTGAGTGCGCTCGTACGTGCATGCGTGCCCGTACGCATATGTACGTGTACGTGTGTGTACGTGTGCGCATGAAATTGTGTGCGTGTGGTGTTTGTTAGTATCTATGGTAGCGCCAGAACGGCATGACGTACGTTCTTAAAATTTATATTCAGCAGCGGAGAGGGGGTTTTTATTCGGTGCAGTTTTGCGTTTTTATCAAATATTTCTGGAACAGTTACCGATCAATTATGTTTTGTGCATTTTTTTTATACAACGCGTAATTTATCAGCAAAAAAGCTCCTAATGTGAGATTTAGGTGTTAGATCTAATTTGTTCAATATCTGAGTAACGATCAACTGTAAAGGAAATTTTGTATACATACTTTTTAAGGAAAATTTTAGTTTACAGGTTTCGTTTATACAGTATCTTAATACAAAGCCAAATAGGTCTATAAATTAATTAAATATGACTCAAAATGTTTACTCTGTACTATTGATATTTTTACCTAAGCGGGTGGCTTAAGAATTTTTTTAGCTTAGCATCTAGATTAATACTCGTTTTCTGAAAAGGCCACCCATGAGGCAGTAGAGACACTCTACTTTCTTTACAGATTTTTGTAGACTGCGGGTCAAACCATTGTTCGTAGTAGAACAACACGGGAACAAACAAATTATTAAATAAATAGCAATTTCATTAACTGAATAATCAACATTTCCGCGTCGCTGTGATTGCTTAAGATTCAGCCAAGTGAAAGTAAATCAAGCTCCGCCATAACAACCAATATGACACGTATAACACTAGAAGACCGAAAGAAGAGGCTAATACAAACCAAATTTGCACCATAAACATTAAAATTACTATTGGTCTTGCTTTTTACTAACAAGCAAATGCTTTACACTCTATATAACTTCTATCCTCCTTGCACTTATTCAACGAGGTGTAGAAGCTCGTTCTGCTGTCAGTAACCAATTCTCGCTCTAATTTTCTCACTTTAGTAGCAGTAATAAACAAAGATACTAGGAAGGGTTACTTAAACACCACCGACGTTGACATCTACTTGACGAAACCGACTACTTGTCCCTTTCCTATATCCTTTGTCATCAAAACCTATCTCTACCGTTAAATTTTCCAACACTTACTCGAGAGATTGTCCTCAAAATCTCAAAAGAATTCAACTTCGAGAAACTGGCACACAGGTTCACCCCGTTCAACTCGAGCCATTGGAACTAAGGTTTAACCATACGTAAACCGGTTTTATTGTAACATATCAGTCTATACCAGTTAACATACATAAGAAGGTTCTCTAACAACCTACACGTTACTCCTACGTCATCTATTAGACTGACAAGGACATCCTGCGAGAAGAAATTCTGGAACCTATTAATATTCTGAATCCATGGCAAACGAATTATATCTAAGGTCACAGAGTCTCTCGCTTGCTGAGTCACCTCACTAAACATTCCCGCACTACCCTGTATTACTGACTCGCTCATACTTTTGGTAAACTATTCTTGTAAACCTTCGCACATACTAGGTATATTCATTTCATATGGAGTACTACATCTGTACACAGGTGAGCCACAGTTGAAGGAATGCCCTGTCCGTATTCTACCATGACCATATTGTAGTGTAAACCATCACACTTTCCGTCCTCATTTAAACATGATGCGACGCAACAGCAATAGCGACCATCGTACTTTAAGCCGCTTTCCCACAGTATTAAAATCCTCCCTCCAAAATACTTCATAACGACCTGCTGAATCACATCTCCCTTCATCCAATCGTAGTTACTATTGGTGGTAATCTTATTTGATTGAATCTAAGCACCTACTACTCAACCGCATTTTTGGTTTTTGAACCTACAAGGATTGCAAGCGTCTTGGTGAGACATCAAATGTTTTTAGAACTGCCACCGAAATCTCGCAGTCTCTTCTTTAAATATGAAGTAAGCTTTGACAGAGACCTGCATAATGACGTAATCCACAAGATCCAAGATCTAAAAATATTTTCTTAGTTTGTAAACATCCTCTCCTTCTACGTATCAGAAGACTTGAAGGCTAGGCTGGGCTCGTAGACTACCTGTAGACTACGTAGAGCTCATAATATTATACTCAATAGAGGGTCTCTCTAAATTCAAATAAGACATAAGGGACCATATTCAGACATCCGAACTATACTAGAAGACAATTTCTGGTTAAAGATACGTAAATATCTTCCTCTGAAATGAATTGTTTCTGATCAAAACCATGTCCAGCAACCTTTAACACGACTAATCAGTTGATCATCGACATAAGTAAAACTTCCTTTCAATACGGGCAAACTTCAAGTTGCAGAAGGGGTTATCATCCTAAAATGTTACTGCACATACCTACTTTCCACACTTATTCGAATGTCGTGATTGGCTTTCTGCTACTCTAAACCAGAAACAACTCACTTCCATATGCGTGGGCGAACGCCCAGTCCTACGTACAGGACTATACCTGAAACACAATATGCAAAGATGAAAAACTAGATTGAAGCATTCTTCTTCTTTGCTTAGTAAAAATCTCTGAGAAATTGAAGAATTCGTTGAAAACATATCTTGTACCGTAAGATAGCCCCAGCAGGAATATAATTCCAGTTAATGTTAGACCTCCAGTCGGCTCTCCAATTTTCACTTCACACAATACTAATTGCAAACATTGAAACAAACTCAGAAATAAGCAATCTAGGGCATGTGCTTGGTTTTCATTCAGTAAGTATTACGTACAAAATTCTTGAACAGTTCGCAGGTGTATGAATAACGCAAATATACATATATGCAGTGACGTGCACTAAAATGATATTTAACTGAATATGAATAGTGATTTACATCTATGTACAATTTATGTTTCAGGCTACGTTTTTCAGGGAACTGTTCACTAATTGGAAAAGTTATGCAATCTTTTGTTTAGTTTTTTAAGATTAATGTGATACTTATTATACCTAAATATAATGCCTCTCAAACCAGGAAACGTATATTACATGAAAATTTTAATACACATAACTTTATATTCACACTTGTAACGCTACAGTTAAAGATAGTTATAGCATTCACCTCTTACATAAACGACAAACCTTTCAGGTTATATACTTATTGACGTTCCTAGGAGGTTTGAATATTATAACAGCCGTCGACGACTCTTGACGCCCTTAACAGTTTCTAATGCTGTTACAATTCATAACGCTTCTTCAGCAGTTTAAGGTTTTTCAAAATGAATCTTTATTAATTAACCTTAGATGTACTTTTGGTGTGGTAATAAAATTTTCAGTTTCGTTTTTTTTTTATCTTTTGGTTAAACATTTGCAAATACTAGTAAATGCAGTAATCAAAAGTTTAGTTTAACAACGTAAATCTAGTCTCTGAGTAAATAGGAGTTTCAATATTAACGTTTAAGTACCGTGTTAACCGGTGAATGCAACCCATTTTATGTTGTAATTAAATTCAGTTAATAATGTTTCCATCTTCGGGTAAAGAGATACAAAATTAGCGAAGGTCTTTATTTGCCAGTAGGTCTAGTTTTCGATAATAATAATCTGGAGAAGGTTAAAAGAATCCTAACTCAATACCGCCCCAAAGTATGAGGGATATTAGTCCTAATAAGAGACATCAGGTATACCAAGCCTTATTACTTTTTCAATTGGCAAATTTCGATTTGCAGTATTCCTTTTTGTAACTAAAAATCCTTCATTTAAGTTACACATAAGTAAAGCATAAATGAATGCCACTTAACTGCTTAGAGTTGAAAATGTAATGCGGATAGTTATCTAACCTAAATATTAAAAACAAGTGTGCGCCCGTGCCTGCGTGCATGCGTGTATGTGTGCGCGAAGCGTGTGCGAGTGCGTGTGCGTGTGCTTGTGCGTGTGTGCATGCTTAAGTTTTGGTGTATGTGGGCGCACGCGCGTGTGTGTGCGTGTGTGGGTTTGTGCATCTGTTTGCGAGAGTGCGTTTGTGCGTATGTGCGTGTGCGCGTGTGTGCGTGCGTACGTGTATGCGTGTGCGTGCGAGCGCGCCTGTGCGTGTGTGCGTGTGTGCGTGTCTGCGTGTGTGCGTGTGTGCGTGTGTGCGTGTGTGCGTGTGTGCGTGTGCGTCCGTGCGTGTGTGCGTGCTTGCGTGTGTGCTTGTTTGCTTGTGTGCTTGTGTGCTTGTGTGCGTGTGTTCGTGTGTGGGTGTGAGCGTGTTTGCGTGTGAGCGTGTGTGCGTATGTTTTGGTGTATGTGGGTGTGTGCGCGTGTGTGTGCGTGTGTGGGTTTGTGCGTCTGTTTGCAAGAGTGCGTTTGTGCGTGTGCGCGTGTGCGCGTGTGTGCATGTGTACGTGTGTGCGTGTGTGCGTGTGTGCGTGTGCATGTGTGCGTGTGAGCGTGTGTGCGTGTGTGTGTGTGTCCGTGTGTCCGTGTGTCGTTGTGCGCTGTGTGTGTGTGTGCGTGTGTGCGTGTGTGCGTGTGTGCGTGTGCGTGTGCGCGTGTGTGCGCGTGTGTGAGCGTGTGCGCGCGTGTGCGCGTGTGTATGCGTGTGTGCGCGTATGTACGCATATATGCGTGTGTGCGTGTGTTGAGTGTGCGTGTGTGCGTGTGTGAGTGTGTGTGCGTGTGTGTGTGCGTGTGTACGTGTGTGCGTGTGCGTCTGTGCGTGTGCGTCTGTGCGTGTGCGTGCTTGCGTGTGTGCGTGTGCGTGTGTGTTCTTGAGTTTGTACATGTGTTCGTGTGTGTGCGTGTTTGTGGGAGTGCGCGTGCGGGTGCGCGTGCACGTGCGAGTGGATGTGCGTTTGCGTGTGCGTCCGAACATTCTTCACGAATTGGTAGAAATTGCGAATTGGGTAGAATTAATCCGTGCTGTAGAAGCTATTTACTTTTAGGGTTCACCGAAAAACGAAGTGAGGTTTTGTGATAGCTAGAATTACTTTTGTTATGGTAGTGAAACTTATCATGAAGTAACGTTTTGACCATTGATGTTAATTTTGAGTTGTGACTATGACACTTGTTTAAGAAAGTGCAGGTATATCCAACAAAAGGAATAAAATTAAAACTCATTCTTTATATATTACACATCACGAAATTAAGCATTCTGATTAAAGGAAACTTTCAGGTAGTATAAATGTCAATAAATTAATGCTAAACAATAGCAACGACTTCATGCTCAGTTTGCAATTTATCAGGTTCATCATTTCACAAATCTCGTTAATTCTAATTTGAGTAATTTCATTATTTATGTGTGCCACTATAATCCAACAATTAAACCTCATCTTTTCCTACCTCATTCAATTAACACAGACCTACCTGGAGTTTTGCGAGTAATTTAATATTAGACTCGTAAATAAATTCTAAAGTTTTAATTATTGTAAAGTCAATGAGATTCAAGCAAATAAAATGAGTAGTAGCATTACAGTTATTAAAGTCAAGATGAGTCTATTAGTTAATTTATTTGTCTGAGAATGTGCATCATAGCGAATAAGTTAAATATTATGCTCTTAAGGATTTTATAGTCTTTTAATTATTGAGAAAACTTCGAATTACGGTTTTAAAGATAGTGCTCCAGTCTCAAATCATTGCCTTCGCCTAGTAAAAAACCCTTACCGTTTTTAATATGTAATACGTTATATTCTTTAATTGAGTATGTTCAAAATATTTGAATGCATATGATTTTTTTTTTAAATGACATGGAGTTAATTAAACAACTAAATTACTTACTACTAAACCATACTTATATATCAAGTGATGATCCTCAACAGTTTTCTCAGTCAAGTCAACCTGTCCGATGTTTCGCTGAACGACTCGATCAGCAGAATGGGTAGGATGTGTATAATACAGGTACATCACAATATCGACGTATATAACACGTTTCTCTATTTCATTGTCTGTGTATAATGTAGAAAGTCCATGATTATATACAATGCCTCACTACCAACTATACGACACATTGCGACATTTACCAATTTCAAGCAATACAATACTCTCAGAAAATATGATTACGAAACACGATATAGTTTTATGTTTAGTTAGTTTTTAAATTAAATTGGATATGAAAGTATTGTCCTCCATCAGCCTTTCAGTTTCCAATTTGTATTTGAGAAGAAACACATTATTTTTCCCTTTCACTAAACATGAATAATATTGGACCATAAATTAAAATTTCTCAGCATAGACCATTATGTACACGTTGACATTTAATGGATTTCCAATAATATCGCACTCTTTTATGTAGCTTTACGTAGAAAAATATCTTACATGAACTCTAATAAGAGTATGATAGCATTTAGCAAATTTCTATTCTGCGGACATTTTCTTTAATATTAAACTGACTTGACAGGTGTGTTTACACGTTAAATACGCAAAATAAATATCTTAACGAAAAGTCAAATAATCTACATAAAATAGCGTAATACAAATCACGTTTTGATGAGATTCCGTAAAAAATATAACCATGTTACGAAGGCACTTTTAGTATTTCAAAACCTTCAAATGCAAACACATAATAAACATAAATTTATTACAGAATACTTTCAATTACCAATAATAATGCCAATGTGCTTTACATTCTTGTCCGAAATCTTTCAGATTAATTGACTTCTTTATAGTAAATGTAATACAAGGGGAATGCCCTTTTTTTAAAAAATTGGGTTTAAACTAATTGTAATATAGTGGTACACCTTTATCAAATAATCTAGGTATATAATCATTAAGGCTGATATGGCAATAGGGAAAGCTAAAAGTTAGTATAGTATTTAATCAGTTGCGGGTTAAGGGAGATATCACGCAGCTGATTTACAAGCATTTGTATTCTTATAAGCTTATTTTAAACCGTACAATTGTGTGTGGCATCTCTATCCCTTCACGAAGGAATTTGTGTCATTCCTACATAAGAATTTTTATTCTAATTTATTGATGAGTGCTGTGCTGTGGTAATTAAATTACCACAGCACTATAATTTGACATATGTAGTTAAAATTAAAATTAGAAACTATATAAAACGTGCTATATTGTGTTTTCACTGTAAAGTAACACTTACATTTATTAACAAAGGTATTTTCTGTTATATTTGACTGGACTTTTAATTGATATCAAGTTTCTATTTGTGAATGCTTTTATTAATTTCAAACTAAAGCTTTGCACAACTTTACACTTATATCATAATTTAATTGAATTTTGTTAAATTTATTCTTGGATTATTATGACTTTTTTCACTGTTATCTTTCGACCGTTAGAGGGTGTTCTGATTTGTTATCTTCAAGTTAGCTTAACAATGTTTAATTTATTAAGGATCAATTCACTCTTAACTAAAATTGTATTCCATATTTGGCTTTATACGTTTATCAAACTGTTATATTAATAGCAGGCTTATGTTTGCGTTTTCAATTTCATATTTTAATAATTCGTGTCAACAACTTAAACATTTCAAAAATGTTTTATTGTTACTGGGGATGATAACTGTAAGTGTTATCGAGACTTTTAGATTTGTATAAACATAAATACAAGTGTAGATCATTAAAAAATCCAAAAAGAAAAATATTTTAAGTATAAATTAACAAAAATAATCTAGCTTTTGTTAAAGCAGATCATGGTAAAGGTAGTTATATGCGTAAAATTAATGATTTTATTATTAACGAAAATCTAAAAGTTTTAGTTAGAGATCTTACAACAAAATTTCAATAAGATGTGAAACAAAGTTTACAAAACTGCAATATCTGCTTTATAGATTTAGAGAAAAAACAAATGCTATACAAGAACCCAAATGCGCTAAAAGTATACGATCTCATAAAAATCCACAAACAAAGTGTGCCCATTAGACTAGTAGTTTCTGACATCTAAGCACCTAATCATATTAGCAAATAAACTAGACATCATAACAAACAATTTGAAGTACAAATCAAAATGCTAAGGATGTTTTAGAACTAATTAATAAACTACAATATAAAATTACCACTACATAATATGCTTGTAAGTTTTTACGTTACTAGTATATTTTCTAAAATACCCCCTTAAGAATTTATGCATTTATTAAATAAACTTCTGTTTAGCAAGAATGTTGAATTAGTTACAAGAATGCATTTAATTCAATTACTTGATTTCTGTGTTAACCAAAATTATTTCACATTCGACAATAAAATTTATCAACAGAAAAAGTGGTTTACCTACGGGCAGCCCAATTTCGCCAATTCTAATAATATCATTCTTTATGCACAATTTAGAAAACCAAATTTTTGAATTAAATGTTTCGGATATGATTGTATTTTAGTTTCGTTACGTTGATGATATTTTAGCATGTTTTGATAGTTCATCAGATTTAATTGATGAGTTTATAATTAATATTAAGAATTTATATTTTAATATAAAATGTTCATTAGAGAAATAGCAAAATCGAGCAATAATTTTTCTACATTCAGCATAAAAATTAATACACAGAACAAGTTTGGGTTCCCGTACTTAGAACACCTACACATACAGACATTATAATTCCAAACGGTACATGTCACCATAAAGCACATGAGTTAGCTGCATATAGATAATTAGTACATACCATTAAATCAAACAAATTTTAATAAATAAATATCAATTCTAAAACAAACTGCACAAGCAAACAGTTACACTTCAAACATATCAAAAACATTTACCCAGTTAACACAGAACCGACCGAAAATAAATACATATAAATTTCTTACTTTCGAAAAATATTACGTATTACAAAGAACAAGAAGTACAAACTAGCTTTCAAAACTAATACCAACGCTCTTAAATGTTCGTTTAATGCCAAGCATGGAACTAACGACATTTTGAAGTCGGGTTTTTATAAATTGAACTGTACAGTGTGTCCCATTTTCGATGATATTTCGGGGTATCTCACTTACGAGTAAAGATACAGAGTTGAGGTTTCCACAATACCGTGCTACTTTTTTATGAGAAGAACGCTTGTTAAACAAAACTTTCATAGCCCGCTACATTTCCGAGATACAGGGCGAAATTGAAAATATTGTATTTTGGGACCCCCTTGTATCTTTGTTATCCTTTAATGTATGTCAAAGGTAAAAATTGGTTCTTTTACAGTTTTTTACGTAGAATCCAGTGGCGCAGTCCTCTTTTTTCTGTAAGCTGTCAATGTTTAGCTATCAATAAAACATGTTTTTTTTTAACGGAACACCCTCTATATTTTTCTTGCGTTTGATTGCAAATTTTATAAGCTTTATAAAAGCATATAATACATGATGTGTATTTTAAATAATAAACCTAAAATCTATGATTTCACAAAATCCGCGTAATAACATAGTGTGTATTATATAGCATTAGAATTAGTAGGCCGTGATTATAATTTTTGGAGCAATGAGGCAAAGAATGATAATTTAGCTGGCAGTAATTTGTCCCTCAATTTCTCGCAATTTGATTGTAACTGCTAGACTTGATATGGAAATTGTCATGAGTTGCTCGTTCAACAAACTTCTTCAAATGAGGCAGAATTTCCAAGCAAACGACGGCGACAACGAAACACACGTGAAAGATACAAGTTTAAAATGAGAAGAAGAGTGGCCGGATAATATTTATATCACTAGCGGCGAGTGGAAATATACAGCGAATGGTGATCCACTTTTACAGTGGCGTAGTGCTGTGAAAATATGTAGCTGCCGCCACATGAAGATTACGGAAATTTTCCGAATTACCTGCTTTTTTCCTAACTTTTCCTGGTTCTCCATATATTTTTCAAATTCCTTGATTTTCCCCGGTTTTCACGGTTTTCTATACTTGTAGCAACCCTGAATGGTTTATCATAGTCGAAGGAAATATCAAATAATAATTAGTGTGATGCGTTCAAAACAGGTAATGAAACATTTACCTGATATTGTATAATACATTTTTATGTTGAAGTACCATTGGTTTAGACCTGGTTGCATCAAATGTCTTCCTTCTTGTTTTACTGCTCCGTTTTCAAGCTTCGTAGTGGAATTCGGGCTCTTTTTAAATCCAGTTTTTCCACGTTTTCTTGTTTCAGGTCATAGTCTTTAGTTGCTCTATAGTCTTTCCGTTCCCTCTTCCATCTTTTTCTATGGTTTAACCATTTTTTCTTTCTTTTCTCGTTCACTGTGCGTCCTCCTTTCTTGTTATGTATCCCTCCCGGCGTAGTCGTCCATAAAGGAGCTCGATTTGCAATCATGCTTGTTTTATCATCTCTCACACTTCATTTAGTTTTCTTTACTATTGTCTTAAGCTGTTTGACCTGTACAGTGTTGATTTTCGTCAACTGTTTTTTTTTCTTACTGCCCAGCTTTCGTTAGCATAGGTTAGTTTTTTTTTTGTATTTTATGATTACTTTCAATATTTATTTCGATTTCTACGTTTTATGTCTCTTCCGTCTGAAATGAGTGTTATATCAGCTACATATAAATTGGCACTAGTTCTCACTGGTTCTCCTTCTTCTGCTCTCTTAATTATTTTATAGGAGAAAAATGCACAAGTGGTGGTTTTCTTTTTAGCTCAAAATATTTTTGTCCTCGCAATTCAATCAAGAATCAAGAGAATCGTGAAATCGCGAGTGCTACCTGGAATTAATTGTCCGAATGATAAAAATATTGATGGATATTAAAAATGCGTTTATCCGAATTAACAAAAAAATTCATCATCATTGTATTTTAGGAAGATTCATAGACAACGTGAATCCTAATTAATGTATTAATAGACTTAATTAAATCAATCTAAGATGGAGTTATTATGAGACATTTAGCAGCCCTTTGATTGTCATTATGGTGTTCATTATAATGTTCAGTGCAACTATGAAATCATAAATCCACACAAATTTTAAAATATAAAACAAACAAATGGAAAGTTAATCACCACTTTTACGTGTTATTATTAATTATAAAAAAAATTGCTTACATTTATTTATTGTAGACATTAATTACAAATTTTGAATAATTAGTTAAACTAATTTCAGTAGATAAGAGATGGGCTGAATTTTTACAAAGTAATAAATGATGAAGCTGCCAAAGTCAAAATAGGAACAATGGAGCGGGTTACCGTTAAATCAACTAATATGGGAACCTAATAATTTTTAATTTTAGTATATGAAAGCGTTTCTGGTATTTTAAGATAAATCATATCCATGCGAATCAAATCTATTTGGATCGTCGTAAATTAAATTTTGAATGATGCACATTAATATGAGCTTTGTTAATGAAACTCGTGTAACTTGTATTTAGTGGTACACGCGTTTCATTACAGTGTTCGTATAGCACTAGTATTATTAATAAGCATAAATAAATGGAATTGTCAAATTTAAATAAACCACGGCAGTGATCTAATAATCGAGCTTTGTCAATTCATAAAAAAGTTTTTGTCTAAAAGAGATATTCCTACGTTCAGCTCCTGGTATACACAATTACACGCTTTAAATAAAAGCTCACAATTTTTATTTTTCTTACACGATCCAACCTTAAACTCTTTGGCAGTGTTTAGAATTGGAACACTGTCATTATGTTAGCCGTGGTTCTATCGTTTGTATCAGTTCAACCGGCACCTCATTGGTCCATTTTTAAAAATAAGGACTGCTAATTGGTTTTAATAGATATCGTATTTTACCTTGATTTTCTTGTATGTGAATTTTATGGTTTCTGTTAAGTTTCTTGATATATGCATTTTTTCCAAACTCCTCCATGATTGTTTCCTCTTTACTGTTACTACTAGTCTAAGGTCTATGGACGTTATAAATAGCGCTGCTTTCTCTATTATTGGTCTATTATATATATATATATATATATATATATATATATATATATATATATAGGTATGGAAAAACATTATTGCGGGTTTGATTTATAATAAGCTAGAAAGAAAACCAATAAGCATTATATGAGTATGAGAGAGACATAACTTTACCGATGTTGCCACTTGTACATATTTGCATTTAGGCACAAAGTATGAACTACTTAAGTCTCCTTCAATTTAGCTTCAACATTTCTAACAAAACCAAAGCAATTAAGATGATGTTGAAAAGTCGCATGTCCTTTAAAACTATTAAGTAAATACTTTATACTTAAACATTAAATGATAATACCTCAAACATCGAGGTTCATTGTAACTGCGAATGTATGACATGGTTCGATTACTACTCGTAAGAAGAACCAAGAAGAAACTTACGAGAGCTACAATCAAGAACATTAACATTTACATTGATAATACAACTTAAGATTAAGGTTTAACTTTAGCATTATAATTCTTATTGAAAAACCAACTATTTTTAAAAATCAACAGAATACACTTTTTTCAAAACTCTACAAGATTTTCGAAAAGACCTCTACCTTGCACAAGACAGTAACCCAATCTGTGATAAAATTCAGTTCGGATGTTTTCTAACATTTCTTGGGTGATGCTGTTTAAAAAGCTTGTAATTTTGACACGAGGTTAGTCCAAATTGTCAACACGTTCATCCCAGTGCCCATAAAAAAGTTGTTCAGCGCGCTATCAGGTCAGCGAGGAGGATATTTAATAGCACCTTTTCCACTATAATACGGTTAGGGAACATAGTTTCCAAAAACTGTTGAACCCTTGTTGCAGTATGAAGAGGACAGCCAAATTTCCTCAAAATTTATATTGAGGCGTTGAACAGCTGGAACTATCTGGTTTCTAAACAGTTCTAAATACTTGTCCGGATTCAAGGTTCCGTTGATAAAAAATGGACCAATTATGGAATTGCCTAAAATTCCTGCCCACACATTAACTTTTTGGGAGTATGGTGTCCAGTAAGGAATACTAATGTGTTTGTTTTCCCGAGAGTAACCGACAGCGACAGACGGATTGTGACATTGTAACAACCTTTTTTTCAAGTTGTATTAAATAATACTTTAATTTTAGATCTTTTATTCATTTAGTAGTAAATATAAGAAAAGTTTTTAAGTTTTGTATGAGGTAGGCAACTTAAATTGCATATCTTAATAGTACATATTTTTTAAGTGAATATATTTCATAAAGATTCATATTTCCCTTTCCTTAGAAATGGTATTCTGATCATTTAAAAGCCGCGCAATGCGTAATAACTAGCCTTTTTTCTTTTTCAATTCACTTGCTGCTAAATGTAATAGCATGAAGCATGTTGTTGTGGGGAATTTTCCCTAAATTTTAGTGTAAAGTGCCATCGGTAGATTTAAGTTATTTATTTTTCATTATAGTTAAAACTAAAGCCTTTGCTTTTTTTTAGGCACTTTATTTTTTTTACTTTCTTTTTATAACTCACTTACTTACTATTACACTTTTATATTTTATACGTTTACACCTTTTACATGCTTTAATAATGCACATATTTTTAAAGCACTAATTTGCTATTTTTTAATTGTAATGGAATTAATTTTTAATTTTTACTTTTAAAGCACCATTTTTTAACTATCTTATTTTACTTGGTTTACATCATAAATCGCAATTTTTTTTACATACTAAAAACTTCAAAGTAATGCATTAATTATTATGGATTAGAATTATTAAGAATAAATTATCACGATAATTCCAGTGGGGTGTGGCTGGTAACCTTAGATCTGGAGATTGCACCACAATGATGCTATAATAATTTCATCTAGTTGACCGTTCCGTTTCATGTGTCACCAGCGGTAATAAAATATATACAGAACTGTTCAAAGGTATGATTTTTTAGTAATTAACGACTAGATTTAAGACCTTTTACATTACAATTGATTATTAAATAAACGTTAGTGTGTCTTGTAATTTTATTTTCATTTTGATTAATGCTGTATTATTATTAACAAACTTGGTTTAGCTGTTCCAATAACGTATATCTAAAAATATCTTGGCGCTCGAGGTATCAATTTATTGTTTTTATTTACATTACATATTTTTCTTATTAATTAAGTATAAGTGAAAATAATTAAGCAGATGGGAAGCATGCAGTATTTCAGGTACGTTAATTAAACTCAGTATATTAGAACTCTCCCTTATCTCAATTTACCGATTGAGCCAACGGCAGTGGCGTTTTATTTATTACATCATCGCTTTTGTTATAATGTCATAATTTGACGCCGATTAATATTAATGTTATAAGTTGGCCCAGTTATAATGTTATAACATTTTTAATCCTGACACATTTACTACGTTTTAAAGAATGTTCACACATATTGAAAATTATTAACATCATTGTATCTGGAAAACGATAGACATTTTCGTCTATCTTTTCATAACTTGATCTAGAACTATTTGTATATGTCCACAATTTTCTTTATTATTACACACAATTTTGTCATTCATCATAATTAATACTTAACAGTTCCCTTATGAACAAACCTAAGTGTTTAGGATAATTTCGAACCAAGTATTAATACTGTCAAGTTTTTATCGCACATCCTATTTGCTTTTAACTGTAAGAAAAGGAATATTTTTGAAGAGAGGAGTTATAAAAATACGTCATGTGTAATGTTGGTTGCCTATGCATCTACATTCCCAATGCATTGACACGTTTTTTTTTAAAAGTATACATAGCTCATATGTGTACATTTAAGAAAAATTCCCTATGTATAGCATTCAGTGTCCGCCACAAGGTTGGAGATCGTTTGTGCATGTCCGATAACCAAAAAATCTGTTTTGACACATGTCATGCGATCATCGGTCTAACGAGAAGTTTATAAAAATGTATTATTATTGTCTAAACATGGATTAATCTGACAAGATATCGAAACATTTTACTAAACAAAATTGTTTAGAATCGACCGATTCGATTGGCGATTTTTAGCAAATCAAAAAAAATTCATATTTTACACCTCCTAATACCACTAAGGAAAATAAAAAACGATGATTTCATTTTACAAATAAGTTTATTTTATTACAGTACATAAGTTTGATATCAAATTAGTCGAATTTCTTGTGAAATAAACACTTAAGGAACATAAATGTGGGAAAAAAAGAACATGGGTACTGTTAGCGACACGACCAGACGGTATTTTTAATTAAACTTATGTTTCTCAAGAAAATCGACTGATTAGATATCAAACTTATGTGGTTTCGTTAAATAAAGTTATTTTTAAAGTAAAATCTTAATTTGTTATTTTCCCTTTAATGGTATTGGGGGTAAAATATGAATATTCCTTGGATTAAAATCGGCATGTGGAGCCATCAGTGGATTATAAAAAATAGATTTTTTGGTTATAGAACGAAGAAGTTTTTTAAAAATAACAATAATTATAGATTTTACCATTTTTTTCTGGCGGACGCTTGTATTATATATATATATATATATATATATATATATATATATATATATATATATATATATATATATATATATATACACACAGGTATGGAAAAATATTATCGCCGGTCTTACTTATAATAAGTAAAGCAAAGACAGAACAATCAGTTCACGGCCACCACGAGATCTCACTTATTATAAGAGATAGGCCATAGGTTTAAATTTGGCAATGTTGTTAAATTTAATGCTCTTTAATAATTTGAAAAGAAATCTGAAATAGCTCGAAGCATTTTTGTTTTATCTGAAAAAAACTGTTGTGTTCTTTTTTCATTATAACTTTTTTATTTATAATTATTTTTCAAATCTGTACAAACATTGACCCTTTTTATTCTACATTCAACTATCTAGCTAGATTTTTTTATTTGAATCATAATCATTATTTTTTAATCAACTTCATTTTTTCTTACGGACGCCATATTTGATTTGTATATAAAAAAAATCCATATTTTATTGCGAATCAAAAAATGTATCGCATTGTATGTTTTGCTTTATTCTTAATTTAACAATTTAATTTTTTGTGATTGGTTTATACAGTTACGTATAAATTAATAAAAACAAAAGTTCTAACTCAACCAATGGCTAAGACTTGAGCTATTATGTTAGTAAGCTTATTAAGAAATACCAAAAATAAATAAATGCTTAATGGCTAATTTTTATTTGAACACGAAACTAAGAAACTAAGTAAATAAATTGACCAAATCAAGAACAAATAACAATAAATAAGATTATTTAGAACTATGTAATTAAATCTACAGTAAGTGTCCGAATATCGAACCATTTTGCCCTGTACATGGTTGAATTGAACTAAAGCACTATATCGCATATCATCCACATTTTCATATTGCTGCTTATGAACAGTATTTTTATTCACCCCTCAAAGATAATAATCTAAGGGAGACAAATCGGGCGATCTCGCCGGACATTCAACGGCACCACTATTGCCGATCCATTTAATAGGGAATCGCCTAACGTTAGCTGCATTGTGTGGTGGAGCACCATCCTATTGCCACCATACGCCTTGCACTTCATTAAGTGGGATATCATCAAAAAAATCTAACAGCTGGGTTGTCAAAAAATTTAAATATCTTTTTGCATTAAGCGTTCCTTGGTAGATTACGGACCCATAATTCGGTTATTCCATAAGCCAACCCAAACTTTGAGACCAAATCATTGCTGATTTCTAATTTGTCTATTCCGTCGAGGATTTTCTATCGACCGGGAAATGTTCATTATTCCGATTGAACATATCTAAATTAGAAAAGTAACTTTCATTACTCCATATAATCTTATTTAGAAAATGTTTAACTTCACTAATTCGTTCATGCAACCAGTTGCAAAAACGTGAACGCCTATTTGCGTCTCCAATATGTAAGCGCTGGCTAACATGTATTTTGTAGGGTTTAAAATTTGCCTTTTACAATATTCTCCAAACTTTGCTTTGTTATCTGGGTTTATAGTAATATCCCATTCAATTATAGCCACTGATCTTAATCTTTCCTCTTCATAACGCTCCGAGGTAAAGTTTTTACTCTTTTCATTGCTGAAAATTATTTCTTAATACCAACAGTTCTTACTAGTAATTGTACAACACTTAAAGTTCTATAAGTATACTTCTACACCCATGGCTACAAATTTTAGCTACTTCACAGTTTGGGTAATAACTACATGATTTTGTGCCTTAGTGAGCCAGGTTAATAAAATTATCGATTTACCTTATTAACCAAAAAATATTTACATGTACCTAGATATGTTTGCTTTAAAATCGGGGTTGATTCTTCCTGAAACTAATAGTTAAATATTCGGACGCCAACTTGTTTTTAAATATAGAATAAACAAGTAAATCATTATACAATAAAGTTAAAAGGAAATTTCCACAATAACAAATTTTATTACACAACCTATATTTAATTTTAAATTGAAATACTTAATGCTAATGTTGGTAACGTCGTAACCTAATGAATAATTAAAATTGTGAGTAACTAATGGAATCAGAATAGTTTATTCTTGGTCACACGGTAGATATCGAAACGGCTTCAAGCTGGGTCAGCGTTTTGGAAACTGTTGCGTAATATTACTTCAGGGTTGAAATAATCTGGATTTGTATGCTGTATAATTCCCAAATGAATAAATTTCACTCTTGATTAATCGTACTAATATCGCAAATTGGATTAACGGTAAAATAATTAATCGCGTAGATGTGTAAAGTAACAGTAAAGGTGAAGTTAATGTAAAAATTAAAAAATAAAAGATAAAAGTAAAAGTGCCTGAAATGCAAACGTCTCAAACATTGTAAAGTAATTTTAAATAAACTGACCATATAATTTATAGCACTCTTAATAAAAAATATTTAACAGAGCAAATATGGATACTCTCGCACCTTTCAGTATCGCACAAACACGACGCTCTCAAAAGATCTTTGCGCATGATGTCTGAAACTGAATGTGCAAATAATATGGGTGGAAGTTCTAATTAAAATAATTAAATGCATGTTTTAGGCAACTATGATATGCAACCCAGGCTGCGCGCAATGCATGTTAAGTTGCCTAAGTAAACGTAAATTTTATTACAAACGTAAAGAGTTTGTTACATAATGTTGCTAAGATGGTTAAAAGATTATGATGGGGGAGTAAATTTCACTTACTATAGAGAACTGCTCAAAATTTCAAGTCTGGGTATTTGCACTAGTAGTTTGCTTTGACCGTGACCGTGAAGACTATCTTCTAAGGTTAGTTTCGCAAGTTATGATCCAAAATGAAATACGTCTTTAAAAAGTTTTCAGAAACTTACCAATAGTTTTTAAAACTTCTAACATCTTTATGTTATGTTCTACTACCGACACTATAATAAGGGATTTCTCTTGAAGACTCACAGAGCAAGGCTAATTTATTAGTTAAACTGATAACAAACTTACTTTATCGTACTGCTGCCCATAAAGTAGAGGCAGTTGACGAAATATTTCTTACTTTTCCATATACATTTTCTAAGCTAATACAAGCAGGTTTGGACAACTCAATTAATGCCAAGTTACTAACGTATCTTTCAATCAATCTGCTATCACAAAGGCAAAGGAGTCTCTTGCTTGCATTCCGGAAAATGTAGCAAAATACCATCTCATAGGGTTTTATTTCCATTATGATGATTTGCGAAAAAATTCGCCAATTTCTGCGTTACAGAAAGCCAATTTTTAAACGTTGTAATTGACATAGAAATGGAAAGTGCAAGGTTCAGTTGACGACAATGAACATGTGTTGTATTTGGGCACTGATGTCTTATCCTACACTTAACACTAGTGACCAGCCGTATTGGATGATCTATCATACGCCTGACCAATCCATTTAAACATGTCAAGTCCGACTTCGTGGCATCGTTGCAAACTACCTTTAAATATTATGCAGATTGATCATAAATTTGGACAAACTCTAAGAAACCTTTTTGAACTATTCCGTTTAGTGACGTATTTGATAAATTATTCACATCCATCAAAAATAAAGACATTTTTTCAGTAGCCGAAATACCCATAGTCTCATCGAAAAGTATACTAACACAGCCACTACTTTTAATCTCTTCAACTATTCCTTCTGAAAACATATTTAGGCATTTCTGTATAATTTCATTATCTATCTCCAAACTCACGTAAGTGGCATTATAGCAACGATTAATATCCCTGCATTTTCTCTAAATCGTAAAGGTACTCGAAATTTTCCACCTTTTTTCACCGGTGTCTCCAATGTAGGGGGTGCGTTATAACGGTGACCTCTTAATTGTACCTCTTATTCTACACAAAATAAAATAGACATCTATGCTGATGTCGTATTGGGGCCTATTTTGCTTTTTGTGTCTTACTTGAACAGAAGCAAGCTGAACCGTAACCCCTTAAAGCTCCTCTTGATGATAATGCGAGAAAGTGGAACACGATTTTTGAGATTGACTTAAATAGTGTGTTACATAAAAATTTCTTTAACTGTTTTTCAATCTCTAAAGTCCCCTTTTCCTACAACATCAAAAAAAGGGAAAAAAGGCTTCCAGACATCCTCTTTTTTCGAGTAAGCAAGAAAAGGAGAGCCAATTTCTTTATTTCAGCTTTATCAAAAACCGCTGTTTTTTAATTTTTTCACAGGGAATGCATATGGCAACAAAACTGAACTAAGCATACTCCTTTTGTTAGTACGAGTACGAGTGAAAAATTCGCGACCTGACAATGAAAGACTGCGACTTTCAGTTAAAAATGATTTTGCTTTTATACGTAATCTCCCTTGACTTCAACACACTTGGTCCAGCGCTTCTCCTACATCAGTACTTCTTCCCGGAAGTGAGAGTCTGGAAGCTTGTGAAAATATTCATCTACGGCCCTCTCAACTTTTTCATTGGGTGCGAAGCACTTCCCAAAAACAAATTTCTTCAAGTTTGGGAACAGATAGAAGTCTGAGGGTGCCAAATCAGGAGAATGGGAGGGATGGCCGAGCAAATCGCACCTCAAATCTCGCAGTTTTCCCATCGTCAACGAATGTACGTTATTTTTTTCTACTTCAAGGAATGCTTCTTCTCGCGAATTTTGGCATCCAGCTGGTCAAGAAGGTTGGCGTAATATTCGCCTGTAATTGTTCTGCCTTTTGCAAGGTAATCAATTAACAGGATCGATTTCGCTTTCTTCGGCGCTGAACCACCGGCTTTCACCCACTGCTAGGACTGCTGTTTCATTTCAAATCGACGCACAAAATCGGCTAGATCTGTATTGAATCGGTCCAAAGTTTGCTGCGAAAATCGTTCGCGTTTGCTTTTGATCGGCATTCAGCAAATGCGGCACGCATCTTGCACAGAACTTTCGCATTCATAAATCTTTCTTTCGATATCCCACAACCTCAGCAATCTCACTTATCCTTACTCACCTATCGTCCAACACGATGTAATGCACTTTTTCAATGGTTTCTGGTGTGGCTACGGTTTTTGGTCGTCCTTCACGTGGGTCACCTTCGAGGGATGTGCGACCACGTTTAAATTTAACCTTTTAATGTTTGACGTGGAAGGAGCAGACTCCCAATAAACTTTTGGCAACTTGGATGAATTTTCGTAGGGGTTAATCCATCCAAAACGAAGAATTTTATGACCGTACGATATTCAAGTTTATCCATTTTAACGAAAAACACATAAGACGTCTACTGCAAAAATTCGTGTAAACAAACTCCTTGAGAGAACAAGTTGGAACTGGTCATACGAACTAATGACACGTGCATGCAGACAGGAAACTTAAATTTTTCCTGATTGGTGCGCCATCTCTGTATCAAGCCGATAACTACTCACGTAACCCCCGTGTAATATTTTTATTTACTCTCCGATATAAAAATATTTTCGCTGCCATATTTTATTTGCTTCATAAACTTAGAGGAAATTGTAGTTTGAATAGAGTATTTCTTTTCTTTAGTTTTAGTGCTACTAGAGCGTGGCAAATTTGTAAAAGAAAGTGATTTGAACCTCTATGAAATAGCAACGATAGATAGCACCAGAAAAATACGAATTTACCCAAATACCCATAGGCGTACATCCGTTAGTATAATTGCACCCTTATGACCTGCCGTTTCACATTTTACTTTCTAGGGTTATCATCTAGTGACGTATGTTACATGTACACCAGGCGCTGTCGACGTAGAATGCGGTTCTGGGGTTCATTTGAGATAGAACACCCTTTACCGAAAAAAATTGCGCTTTTCTGACCTACCTGTTCAGCTTTTTCTTTCTAGTGTAATTTTCTTGTAGCATATACTACATGTACATCAGTTTCTGTCGACTTAGAATGCCGTTATCGGGTTCATTTGGGATAGAATACTTTTCATAGAAAAAAAATTATTGCACTTTTCTGAACTACTGTTTCACATTCCCCTTATAGAGTAGTGCTTTAGTAGCACTCTGCATTGTCATCAGTGGATAACCAGTTTTTTTGTAGATGTACGTTTAGGATATATGACAGTGAAGATAAATATCAGATATTTTCTACAGAAACATCCACCACAATATTTGACTACAACGTACTAAATGCGCATTTTCTAAATTTGGTCTTCTTTAAAAAGAATATTGTTGTGTTTCATGTGAATGAAGGCAATTCCCATTATATCTTAATCTTAGGTAACATAAATTAAGAACAATTTATCGTAATGGATCCACTTGGTAATGAGAATATTAAACTGAGGGTTGTATGTAATCTATTTCTTCGCGAGAAAAGCGTTTCTTTTTAAATTTCCAAAACAACAAGTGTACGAGAGAACTTGTGGGTATCAATACTTTTGGAAAAATTCCGAAGAGAATTGCGACGTATTTGAAACTGCCGCAACCGGAACTCTATATGGGACATTGTTTACGAAGAACCTCCGCGGCAATTTTAGTTAATTCTGGAGGTGATATAAACGCACTAAAAAGACTGGAAATCCAGCTCCGTTGCTGAAGGGTATAATAGATAACAACAAAATGGACGTATCAAACAAAATAATGCAATCTATTAATGCAACTAAAAATACTTCGATAAATTTAGCGCTAAAATCATTGCCTCAAACAACCGAAAATAACTGATCAAATCGGTACAATTTAAAGTAAAAATACGTCCCAACAAAACTGAACGCGATCGAAAATTTGTAGAATCCTATAATTTACTAAACAATATCGGGATGTAGTACCTGAATTCGGGAAAATACACAGCTTCGCCATAGAAAATAATCAAATTCGCTTACCTGTTTATCAGAATCAGGCTAATCAATGATGACTACAATAGGCATGTTCTTTCCCATAAAAATACCTTCAATAAAAATTGCGGCTACTCGCAAAATATCGTATGCAAAAACAACCAGCTGTTCACTTTACAATTACGTTACTGTATGTCTATTAAAACTGATCTTCATCTTCAATTATATCCACCACCTGAATTAAATCAATCAATGTGTTATAAAATATGCTCAGATTCAAGAAAATTATATATGCACTAACTCAACAACTTTTAAAAGTTACGTTATAATTTAATTATAAAGATATCTTTCAAACGTAATTACTTCAGTTCAAATAAACACAGAAATAAGGATGTTTATTTAAATGACTCAATCTCATAAGAAAACAAACACTTAAAATCTGCGTAAATGAGGTGATGTATAATAAATGGGTTTACCTTTAAAATAAAAATACATGAAAATAAAAGTACATTAACCGAAAGATATGTATTATGAATAATAAAAAAGAACCATCATCGAGATGTCAACACAATTGTTACATAAATAATTTCTTCCACTAGTTTCAACATCGACCTTTACTAAAATTACTGTAATATTCTTCTTATGCCAATACAACAAATGGTTATAACAAATAAATTGCGTTCTCCATGTAACGCATTAGACAGATATAATTTCGATACAATTCGTCAGTATAACAAATAAAACAAACACTCAAATAAATTTGGATTAAGACACGGATGAATACGCCTGTATTAAAACGATACAATAGTAAAAGGTTAATTTCAAAAGACAACGTATTTAACCATTAGAACACACAAAATAGTTGTAAATCACAAAAAATGCACAGATATGTTTACCTTAACTTGGAAGCAGCCCCTTTGTTATACAAACACCAAGCTAATAGCGTAGTGGTGACACGACCAGCTTAGCATTCGGGAGGTACTGGGTTCGATTCCCGATACCGTCTACCCTGTATGAGGTTTTTCAGGGGTTTTTCTCATACATATGTAGCGGAATGGTCACTGCGTTTATGCACACCATGTGCGGCTACTTAGGCGAATGCTGGGGTAGTATTTTCCTCCTTAGAACCCTAACTCCGTTATTTCCGATCCTACCCTGACCGCACCCATCCTTAATCCCACCATGCATATATACGTAATGTATGTATGCATTCTGGGAATTCATGGAGCTCGGAAAGCTCGAGGAGCCCGCCCTCCCCGCTTGGGGATGGAATGAAATGCTGGCCCTTTACATTCCTTTTTTTATACAAACACCTGGTGGAATCCCATAGAATAGCCTCTGCGCCGCCTCAGCAGTATGATTGAAGTTGAAACTACGCTCGAAAATCAAAATATGGCCCAACTCGTGAATGTTTCGCTTTCAAGTTGCGTTGATATTACAATTGGTTGTTCCTTTTACTAGTATTCATATTTCCGTAAGATTTGATTATTTTACTCTACTATGTACAAGTTCTGAAGGTCACTTATTATTTTAAAGTATCAAAAAGGTTATTTATTTATAGCGAAGTATTTGTTATCGGTTCAGCTGTACCAACGAAGCAGTCGAAAACTAAAATCTGAACTATATTACTATTGATCCGCACACAAGATGCGATGGAACTACAAAAGGAAGCAATGACCGGCACTTATCCAACACCGAGTCCAACTCCCTGGACGAGAAAATGTCGCGGCATGACAAGGATAACAATAAAATAATCCGGGAGGAACAAAGTTATAAAATGATCCCCCAAATCAAGGGTAACGGAAAGAATTCCACGGTATACTTCACTTAACCTCCAGGTAAGGACGTAAAATAGTTCACTACCTCCAAACAACCAAGTCTTCGTGTGCGCGGCTGAGCCGCAAACAAGGGGTCAGCCCTGAACTATATCGCTAGCAGGACTGCCTTTCACCTAATTCAGACTTCGCCATCTTCAATATAATTTCCCTTCTATGCTAATTAAATAATCATAACAATTACTTAAATTTTAAATAGCGCCAAAAAAAAATCAAACTCGAAAACCGTCGGAAAAACGGCAACTAGCAAGTGTTATCAATGTAACCGATATCCTGTAAACTGCAAATTTCTTAGCGACGCTAAATCTTAACCCCTTGAACCTAAAAGCTAAACTCTTTGTTTAAACACACAATTCTTATCGAAATACTACGATAAATTATCGCCTAAAACTTTAAATACAAAGTAACAATTCTAATGTGTCCTGTAATTTTCCCATGACGCAATTTTAACGTAAATAGCTATATCTAACGATATCTATAAAATTACAAACAAGCCTTATTTACAACAAAACTTATATTTCGTTTTTGCAAAAAGGATTCTAAATGCGATTACCCTTTGTAAAAACTTCGATTTCTTTCCAAAAAAATTTTATGAATTTATACTACATTTCAGATGCACGATACTAACAAATAAGTTATAATTTCGAAATTAACGACAAATATATGATAAAATCACGACAACGTGACAGATATGGACAAATCCTTCCAGCAGCACTATAGCTCATGCTACAAGTTCTGGAAACAAACCTCTTTAATAATACCAAAAATATTGCTGCAAGTGCTAGAACAAACCATCCTTTAATCTACAATAATTGTTCTAACAGATCTGTTATAAATTATAGTTTTGCAAATAAATGGTAATGTATAGATACCTATATTTTTATAACCGCCTTTAATTCATACATCTAGAAAACAAGCGTTGCAAAACTATATTGTGCAATACGTGCGAAAATGCTCTCACATTCTAATGTTTTTTTACAGCACTGCCCTTCTGATAGTACCGCAAATGAAACAATCGCATGTAAGATGCTATTTTCGGCACTAGATGCACAATATACTATTTTACTTCGTATGACACAAATACACATATTGTAATATATATATATATATATATATGACAAAGTTGTTTACATAAAATGTTCTGATGTGCACACATGCGTACTGTGAATGTGATACAGCTGCTACACATTTATATCCGATATAGAGGGTGTCCCGTAAATATTGCAACAAACGTCGGAAGGTGAAAGTATACCAGTAAGTATGAAAAAAGATCCCTTAAACGTACCCCTAAAGATGCGTCGTTTATTAGATATAAGTCCCTAAAGAAAGAATTTTTTTCGTTTTTTGCCCGTAAATATTAAAGGTACATAAATGCTTTTTACTGATCGTAAAGGTTCGATTAAACGTAACACTGTGAGTGTAAGTTGTGACACCGCTAAAAGGAAAATCGTTTATTTCTTGGTTTTATTAATAATTTCATAATCGCTATATAAATGTGCAATCCTTCTGTAAATCAAATATCTCGCACTCAATTTTCTTTTCCAGAGCTTTTCGTTTGTTACATTTTTGATTAATTGCAAAACTATAACAGCTGTACAGTACATTTCATGACAATGTTGACAGATAATATACAGGGTGTCCCGTAAATATTGCAACACACGCCGGAAGGTGAAAGCATACTTCTAAACATGAAAAAAGTTCCCATAAACGCACCCTTGACGATACGTCATTTATTAGATGCAGGTCGCTAAAATATTAAAGGTACATAAATGAGATTCGGTTGACATATAACACATAGGAATGACGTATTGTGCAACGTATAAGGTAATTTTTAAATATGTCAGAGGTAGATGTAGGGGTCATTTGAAGTATTTCACACTGTAACTTCTACGTCACTTGCATAAAATGAAGTTCCGTGGCAGTTTTGAATATCTAAAGTCTTTTACACAAAAATGTAACCATGTATAAAGCTCTAAAGTAAGTAGCTTTCGAGTAAGTTGGAATCTTATGAGAAGGTACATATCTTGTTCCCGACATTTATTAGATCCAAATAAACAATCCAGTAGGTAAGTAGAATTTACAATATTTCAGAAGCGAATTTCAAAAATACTGTCATTATTTAAATTACATCTTGATTTGAAACTTTTCATATAAACATGAATAATTTTGAACATTTAGCCGATATGATATCATTGCAATGGCCATGCAGCTGTGCATTTATATACAGAACGGTCTCCCAAATCTTCAACCTCCACACTATTCCACTTTTGAATGAATTTATCGTCGACTGAGATAATATAGTTTGTTTAAACGTCTTGGTGCTGCTGGTGGTCCATGAACAATTCGCACGGTAGCTCTTGAAGATGCAATTTTGAACCGAATTAATAATCAGCCAGATACCAGGATTCGTGCATTGGCTAATTTCGTTAATGCTAGCAAATCAACTGTCTGGAGAGCTGTGAGTGAGCAATTACTCTACCTATATCACATACAGAAGGTTCAAACTATGATTCCAGCAGATTATCATCGCCTGGACTTTTCCAATTGATATATTCAACAAAATCGAAATGAACCTGATTTTCTTCGAAGCATTTTGTTTTTACAGATGAGACATGTTTTACCAAAGATATAGTTATTTCAATAGTCGCAACAGCCACATTTGGGGTTATGAGAATCCCCACGCTATTGCTTTAAGAAGAGATCAACATCATTTTTCCATTAATATTTGGGGTGGTATTATCGACAATACTATACTAGGGCCATATTTGTTGCCTCCAAGACTAAATGGTGATTATTATTTGCATTTTCTAAGAACAATTTTACCTGAGTACTTTGACGATTTACCTTTAAATGTTCGCCACAATATGTGGTTTCAACACGATTGGGCACATTCTCATTTTTAAAGGAATGTTTGAGACCATTTGGAGCGATTCTTGCCAGATCGATGGATTGGTAAAGGAGGTTTTGTCGCTTTGCCTGCTCGGTCTCCAGATCTCGATCCTCTTGACCTCTTTTTATGGGGACAGGTTAAATCATTGATGTATGAAATACCAGTACTATACCAAGAAGATCTTCTGGCAAGGGTGATAGCAGCATTTGGAGAAATTAGAGATAACCTGGTATGCTTCGAGGAGTGCACCGATCCATGATTCGTCAAGCTAATTTATGCATTGAGCAAGATGCAGCGCATTGTGAGAATCTATTGTAATATTTTTTTTTTAATAAACATTATTCCTCAGTTTATCTTAAGTTATTAGTGTGCATCAAAAAGAGATTGAGTCTTTAGGTGCATCATCTTATAATATTCCAATTTTCGTGAAAACTACTTACTCTAGACCTTTATACGTGTAAAAGACTTTAGATATTCAAAAACTTCCAGTGAAATTCATTTTATGCCAGTGACGTAGAAGTTACAGGGTTAAATACTTCAAATGAACCCTATATCTATGCCTCTGACATATTTAAAAATCACCTCATACGTTGCACGACGTCATTCCATCTATTGATGTACCTTTAATATTTTAGGAGTTATGGGAAAAAACGAAAAAAAATTTTTTTTCTTTAACGACCTGATCTAATAGACGACGCATCGTCAAGGGTACGTTTATAGGAACTTTTTTCATATTTAGAGGTATACTTTCACCTTCCGACGTTTGTTGCAATATTTACGGGACACTGTCTATTATCTGTCAACATTGTCATGAAACATACTGTACTACTGTTATAGTTTTGCAATTAATCAAAAATAAACGAAACGGCGTGGAAAAGAAAATTGAGTGCAAGATATCTGATTCACAGAAGGATTGCGAATTATATAGCGATTATTAAATTATTAATAAAACGATTTTCCTTTTAGCGGTGTCACAACTTACAGTCACAGTGTTGCATTTAATGGAATCTTTACGATCAGTAAAAAGCTGAAAGTAAATTATATGTCCTTATACTTTCAATACTGTAAACATTAAGCGTTTGATGATTATACCTTTATGTAAAACGATGATTCGGTAATTTCCTAATGATTCTGAGTACTTATTCCTTTAAGGGTTTCCATAGAAATATTACGTTATAGTAATAAAATAAAATTTGGATAAAAAATAATATAGAATGTCTGCAATTACAGTATGAGACTTGGCCGCTGTGAATCTAAATGACGTAGGTTGAATTAATGCAATTATGTAGTTAAATCCCTACATTTCTACCTCACAAATATTTAAAGCACAATAAATTACACCTGTGCAAATCTCTCTAAATAGATTCTAATCTCTTTAGGTGAAAAGTGGTTGGTTCTCTAAATTGAATTTGTGTTAATTGAATAGAGATTATCGCTTATATTATAAACATGTTACAATTAACAAAGCTTGTATAGCTTGCGAGTCATAAGCTTTTAACAATTCGTATCAAAATTTATTCATCCCACCATAGAGTGTACGATTTTATTTGTTAAACTTTCATTCCAATCATACATATTCCAATCCAAAGAAAACAACTCTTTTATGTGTAACACCAATGTTTAACTTGTTATTATTTGAATATTCATATTTTATAATTCCATTTAATTTGTGAGTAAACCTAAATCTTATTTCAAAACGAACATCGAGGAAAGTGGAAACGTGACTAATAGAAGTTTTGTTTCAGTTAGTTTCTAATTTGTAAAATCGAATGATCTGTGGTTGGACTCAACGTTGATAAATTGCTCTGTGGTGCCATTTAATTAACTTTTACTTTTAGTAACATTAACAACATTGAAAAGTTTTTTTCTTTTTCTAATAAAGAATATTGGAATGTTGATCTTTATACTATTAGCTGCTAGAATTAAAGATGTTCTTTCGTGGGTTAAGTAGCATATCTACTAGACAATCTTCTGGAGCCAGTAAACTCGTTACCTTGCCTGTATTGTTGAATATTTTATTTGTTATTGACTATAAAATAACTATAGCAAACTATATAAAATTCTAGAAATACCGATATTTGAAAAAAAAAAGATCGTATGAGCTTTTAGACGGATTGCTTTGGAAACGTACGTTATTTGTTTCGTTGTTTAATTATGTATTGTAATGGCATAAAATGTACTGTGCGCTCCAAAAGTATGGCATAATAAAATATTTTGTTTGCTCTTTTTTTGACTATCGCTAAATTGACTTATTAGCTCATTTTACAACTTCTGGCCAAGTTTCGCCAAAATCGGCCATCATGTCTGTGTGAATGTAAGCTAGTATCCACGATAACTCCAGAAGGAAAACACCTACGTACTTAAAATTTTTTATTTAAGCTTGTTTTCATTTGGCATAGAGCTGACTAGATTTTAGGAGAAATCCAGCGGCGGAGAGGGGGGTTTATTAGGGGAAGTTTTTGGTTTTTATCAAATATTTCTAAAACAACTGCATGTTTCAAAGATATAAAAAGACCTAGATATGGACCTTAAACATATCGATTATTTATGTTATATGCAATTATTTGATGTGACCCGTAATTTAGCGGCAAAAAAATTCCTAAGGTAGAATTTAAGCGTTAGTTAAATTTTTTCATTATCTGAATAATGATTAACTCTATAAGAAAAGTGTAGACCTATTCTTAAAGAAAATTTAATTGTGCATAAATTGTCTTTATAACGGTTTTTAATATAAAGCGAAATAGATGTAAAAATTAAATAAATATGATTGAAAATGCTGAAGCTGCATTATCGTTATTTTTATATATGCAGGCGGCTTTGGAATTTTTTTTACGTTAACATGCATTTACGTCTATTAATCTCTATCTGACATGACGTTTTAAACGTCATTCTGACATAGATTATTGTTTTTGTTTTGACAATGTTGCCTGTTTTCGTTATGAACGTATAAAAAAGAGTTTGTATAGTAGTAGCAGGGGGACACAAGACGCCATTTTGGATTTTCTGGGGAAAACCCACTTTTTTTCACTTTTTTATATGCCCACGTGGGCGACCGCATTTTTCACCCTTATTTTTATGGTTTCTTTTCAGAGGCCTTTTTCGACCCTTGTCATCCCTAATTAAGGCCTTTTTGTTTTATTACCTTACGTGGGAGACCGTATTTTTCACACTTATGGTTTCTTTTCGGGGGACCTTTTTGCATAGCCATGCCTATTTGTAGCTGCTAACGAGAGGGGTTGTATTTAGGGCAAGGGTTTAACTGGTTTGGCCTGGGACTGTATTTAGAGCTAGGGTTATTTTTTAATAATAAAGATATTCTTGTAAGACGAGAGCTATCTCACGGTCCTGGTCTAGCACAGGGGTTGTTTTAATGGAGGTTCTTGTAAGACAGGAGCTACCTCATGGCCCTGGTCTTGGCCTTGGGGATATTTTTTATGGTCATCTCCAGCCTTAATTAAGGACCTTTTTGTCAGAAATTCTTGTTGGTGTTATTTTACGGTTTTCTTTTCCTTTTGACTGTATTTAGGGCTTAGGGCTGTATTTAGGGCTAGGGGCTGAACAGGGGCTGTATTTAGGGTTAAGGGCTGGTCTGGGCTTAGGGCTGTATTTAGGGGTAGACGCTGGTCTGGGGCTATATTTAGAGGCAGAACTGGGCCTTGGAGCTGTATTTAGGGCTAGGGTTATTTTCTGGTAGATCATTTTTCTTGTTTTCTCAGCTCGGGCATTCTGATTGGATTTGTATTTAGGTCTTTTTTCAATGATCTTTAATTTGACCTCAGACTATAAAAAATGTACATGTGAGTTTACGTGTATTGGTTTATGCATATTATGGTAAGAAAAATGTTATTAAGGATATTGCTATTAATACACAGCGTGTTTATATACGAAATTACATATAACATGCTCAATACTGTTTCTTAAGGTAAAATAAGTATGCTGTTGTAATTTTAACTGAATTTATACAAACTTTTTCAGTACCGTTATTAACAAGCAAGTAATAATTAATGTTTATCTAATAATATAATTCTGATATAGATGGCTGCTTTTGATTTTACAATGTAATTTGTAATAGGTTTTATTATAAACGATTGTATAATTAATTAGCTTTAAAAATGTTATACTTTTATTTTAAATTTCACTTGTATGTTATAACCTTCTAGAAGTAATTAAGACGACCTCCACTGCATACTTAACAGCTGAGCTTTCAATAGTTTACTACACTATTGCTTGGTAGCACATTTTTATTTACAGTGGTACCTATATAAAGTTACTAACGCTTCATATTAATGGATCCATAACCCATTGAAAGGTCAACAATTAAATTACATTTTGCAAGGTTGTTTAAAGCCGACCTTGTATTATTCGTATACAGATGATATTCCAAAAATATTTGTATAATCAGCATTTATATTACAATCTACACTCAGAATAAAAAGTATCATCTGATTAAGATGTATTTTGTTAACAGGCGTATAGCAAAGTTGGCTAATAGGTTTTAATATTTAATTAGGGACTGTTTTGAACAGACGGCTAGAATATACCACTGCATTTTTTTAGTTTTAGTAAAAGCTACATAACCAATATAAATTTGAGTTATTACATTTTCTTTGGTTTCCATCGTGCTGATTTCTTTTAAGGGGTAATTAAATACCTTATTTACAAAAAGTAAAATGTACGATTTCGTAAAACAAAAAATTCGATATACAATTCACGTACAAGTAATATTTCGAAAAATATTTAAAATATATTTTGGTTTATCACCCATGCTATTTATTTCAGATTTAAGCTAAATTTTACACACAAGGTCTATCTGTCTTATCAGAAATACCTCCATCACCAAGGTCTTTTATCAGCGAGTGCTCTTTTGGGATGACAGACAAACACCTTGCGGCTGAATGGATAAATATCTAGAACAAATAAAACAAGATACGTTTGACTTCCAATGGCTTTTGTTTTGTGTTAAAGCTAATAAGATACCCGCTGTAAAGAAATTGCCTTATTTGAAATTTTAAGCTACCCTAAGGCAAATATTAAAGTTTGCTACAGAAACCATGCGTAAATCTACAGGGCAAAATTTACTCGAGACTGGTAAACTGCGAGCAACCTTTAGGCATTGTGCGAATATTTTTCTGTAATAGAAGTTGACGTGCACGTCTTTCTCTCTGTTTCGTTTCTATCGCTTCTCTCTTCTCGTCTCTCTCTCCCTCTGCTCTCTCTCTCACTCGCTCTCTCTCTCTCTCTCTCTCTCTCTCTCTCGTTTTCGCACTTCTCTCGTTTCTCTCTCTCTCTCTCTCTCTCTCTCTCTCTCACTGCTCCCTCTCTCTTACTCGCTCTCTCTCGTCTCTCTCTGGCCTCTGTCGTCCCTCTTTGGCCCCCTCGTTTCTCGCACTTCTCTCGTTTCTCTCGCTTCACACAATCACAAGCACGGACACAAGTTCAAACCGCAAAACGCAAAAACACTCAAACATACAAATACGCAAACACCAAAACACACATGAAACGAAAATACGAAAATCTGCACACACGAAACGAAAAAACGAAAACATACAAACACACCAAACGAAAAAACCCAAAACGTGCAAACACACAGACACGCAAAACAAAAACACGAAAACACACAAAACGAAAACACGCAAAGACACAAAATGGAAACACGAAAAATGAAAACACGCAAACACACAAAACGAACAACACGAAAACACGAAAACGAATCAAGGCCAGGAGCTGGAACTCGCCCTCAAGGAGTTGGGGTTTATAAATAAAATAATTCTTTCTGTTCATCTGTTTTATTATTTATTCCTTATATCCAAATGGAAGAGTATCAAAGTTTTCTATTCTACGTCGTTTAGAGTAACTTATTCTATATTGTTTAGATTTAGGCCTACTTAACACATTGTAACAACTATCTCTAACTATTTTTCTATCATTATACACAAAAAAGAGTCTTTACTATTACTAAGCACCATATCTTTCATCGCTTCAAAGTTTATAACGCGTGAGTTTTTATAGTTTAAGGTAATGCCCTTCACTTTACACACGGATTTAATTGTCTGTTCACTGGTTGAAAACACATTATAACTATAGTTTTTCGGTCCGGCACTAACAAATTCGGCTATGTAACTTCCTTCACCGTACGCCTCCAGCTCGTCGGTCATCTGGCCAAAGAAATCTCCGCATGTTGGATTCCAGTCGTCGGGTTTAGCGACAAATATGACACTGTCCGTATCATAATACAGAACGCGGCGGTCTAGTTTCTCCAGATAACTATATAGCTCTAAACGTGCATGAGCCGTCGTGTATGCGGCTATAGACACATTAATAGTTTTTTGTGAATCACCCTCACCCTCTGGTCTATCCCAATTTACCATTACAACATTATCATTAATAGGTATTATAGGTTGTACCTGAACCAATGGATCCGTAAACAATTTGAAAAAGTCCTTTGGTTCAGATACAATACTGCACTGGGTTAAATTCTCGCGCTGACCAAACTTACCCCAAAAAGAATTCAGCATAAGTTTAGCCAGGTACCTTAAACCGGGATGCTTCTTAATATTATTCGCGTCTAATTCAATCCCCTCCTTCTCATAATACTTCACTATGTAACTAAATTTCGTGGCTTCGGACGTGCAATGGCTAGGCCACCCTGAACATTCCTGCTTGAGCTTCAGGAAATTAACTATGTTCCCACTAAATAATCTACCGTGTTTCGTGGCTTTATTATAAGTGGTTACCTCATACTTCCAAACTTCAAAAACATCCAAGACTTTATAATTTTTAGCGATAGCCTTACGCAGTTCGTCAGCTACAAACGTTCCAACGAAACTGCGCTTGGTCTCATTATGCTCACACTCACTTTCATTTAACTCAGCACCGCACGCCCTACATAATAAAAACATCAACTTGCCGTGCATTTTTAACGGTAGAACAGGGTGATAGAGATTAGAGGGCGGCAGTACTCGACATTTAACTAAACCCTCCACCGTGTCCAATGAAATGTTCTTACAATCTAAACCTACATAAATTTTCGGATGACCTACAGGATATTTACAGTATGTATTTACATGTGGGTATAATGAGCACACGTCATAATACATTATTTTCTCGCTAATGCCGTCACATTCATGATAAACCTTGCTAGCGTTAGTACGACCACCGTAAAACGCATCACGTGGTTTAAGGGTTCGTCATCTTGATTACCTAAATTCTGTATGAATGCCCGTAACTCATCATTAGCAAGTATTTGTTTTTTAAAATCACATTCACGCATCTGAACTAAATTATACTCTCGCTCGCGTAGAAACTGAGACCGCGCCGCCGTGTTTTCGTTCCGTGCAAGCATGGAAGTACTTACACCCTTTTTTAGGATCAATGTTGGCCTGATTAGGAAAACACACATCGCAACCGTGCCAGTAACAGCCATGAAACTCGTAAACGGTATTTGATTCAGCACAATACCCGTCGACCTTAACACCTTCAGGTGTTATAAACTCGCGAGCTTTCCCAGCGTCCTGTATGCTCACTTGCTGAGAATGTTCCACCCAACGTAACCATTGAATTGCGACCTTTGATTGGTTGTCGGCACTCTTTGGCGACACGTCGAGCATCGCTAGTCCAAATGGTCGATATGTTGAATACAGACAGAGCAGACATTCGCATAGATTGGGCTCATGCAGAAATCTATCATTCGTCCCCTCACACACCTTCTCTTGCATACACTCCAGATCATAAAAGATAAACATAGATGGTTTACCATTACTGCTGTCACGTCGAGCCTTGTTAACGGCCATGAAACAAAGGTGCCCAATAGGTTTTTGACTCTGACACGTGGAGCAGTAGCTGTATCCACATCTATGTTTACCTTTTACTTCATGGAGTTTAAGTCATTTTAAACATCTACGCAATTTTTCGCATAGTTTAGTGTCCTTGTGGTTTTTAAGACATTCACTACCATAAAAAAATCTCTTGCAATCACTACAAACAATTTTCGGGTTTTGAACCGAACAAGGTGGCTTTAATGACACGCGGGGTACTGGTACATACATTTCATGTTTCCTTTTGTCGTTACAGCGTTTTCTACATTGTTCACAGTAATAACCGCAAGCAAATGCAGAAGTGAGGCTGATAATGACGTTATAATGCTCGTCTTCTAATATTAAATTTAAAACTACTCTATCCGGTTCCCTAGGACCCTCAAAATAAACTGAATCACCTATTCGTGAATTATAAACTACAATGGTATATGAAACTAAATGATTTTGAAATGCCTGGATGTGTTCGTAACTACCACACTGACTAAGATGTACACCACTGTTTTGACAAAGCTGCGTAGCTCGTTCTTGAAGTAAGGGGTAACCCAATGCTAGACTACTCCGTATTGTGTCGTTATTTTTAAATGCAATAGCTATAACTAGAGCGCGAGCTAAACAGTTGTTTTCATTAATTGTTGATAGTACAACAATGATACCGCGTTTTTTGGATTTACAAAAGTTATCAAATTTTAACCCTGTCAAGTTTTTACGCCCATAGCCTACAGGCACCGACTCTCTATCCACATTTAAAACTAACAAGTCGCTCGAGAAAAACTAGCGTTGCTCTGCATTACCTTCTCAAGCAGCGACATTATCACTTTCACCGACAACTGGTCTACTCTTCTAAATGACAGACCAATTGGCTTGAAGTTAAATCGTAGCGTTTTACATGTGGTATTGAATTTTTTAATAAATTTACTGTTTGACTCCCCAATTATATTAATATGATTGAACCCTGAGGATCGTCCGGCCTGCTGCCGGGGACCTGAACCCGATTGGTCTTGCTGTAATGTACTCATTCAGTAAGCAATACAATAGAAAATTAGAAAAGACATACCGTTATCAGATCCTCCGCATCTGTAGTTTCCAACATCTCTTCATCGTCAAACACCTCCTCCATATTTATTTGAGCAGGGCTATAAAAATAATAATTAAATCTTAAAATAAAAAACAAGCATATACTTACACTCCTCCAACTCGTTGTGCAGCCTCTACAAAATCATTGTAAACATCTACCGAATCGATAGTGCTATTTTCGCACAACATCTTAAAAGTGATAATATTGTATGTTTTTCAACCCCTCATCGGGTAACGCACCAGCACTGAATAATCTCAAAATTTGGTTAACAGTTAAAGTTTCCACAGCGATGTGATGCTCTTCAAACAAGAACTATTAACTAAACCCTGGCGCACACTTTTATAGTATTCTCCCTGATCCTGAGGCTAACTTCAAGGTAGTCTTCAAAACCTATGTCTAACTAACTTCAAGGCCAACTTGTTTCTCAAGGTTAACAATTTTCTCAAGGTAGAAAAGCAGCTGTTGTAATTTCGTACATTTTTATAGCCTGAAGTCACACGCAAGGCTAACTTCAAGGTTAACTTCAACACAGGACTTAAAGCTAACTTCAAGGTCGTCTTGAAAACCAATGACTAACTAACTTCAAGGCCAACTTGTTTCTCGAGGTTAACAATTTTCTCAAGGTAGGAAAGCAGCTGTAATTTCGTATATAAACACGTTGTGTATTAATAGAAATATTTGTAATAATATTTTTCTTAGCATAATAGGCATAAACCAATACACGTCAACTCACACGTACATTTGTATAGCCTGAGGTCATGCGCAAGGCTAACTTCAAGGTTAACTTCAAAATAGGACTTACAGTTAACTTCAAGGTAGTCTTCAAAGCCAATGACTAACTAACTTCAAGACCAACCTGTTTCTCCCGGTTAACAATTTTCTCAAGGTAAAATAAGTATGCGGTTGTAATTTCGAATATAAACACGCAGCCTACAAATGGGTATTAATAGAAATATCCATAACAGTTTCTTAGCATAATACACGTAAACCCAAAGGTACATTTTTATAGCCTCAGGTCACACCCAAGGCTAACTTCAAGGTTAACTTCAAAATAGGACTTACAGCTAACTTCAAGGTCGTCTTCAAAGCCAATGACTAACTAACTTCACGGTCAACATGTTTCTCAAGGTTAACAATTTTCTCAAGGTAAAATAAGTATGGCTGTTGTAAAATAAATTTCGTATATAAACACGCTGTGTATTAATAGAAATATCCTTAATTACATTTTTCTTAATATAATAGACATAAACCAATACACGTAAACTCACATGTACATTTTTTATAGTCTGAGGCCAAATTAAAGATCATTGGAAAAAGACCTAAATACAAATCCAATCAGAATGCCCGAGCTGAGAAAACAATAAAAAATGATCTACCAGAATATAACCCTAGCCCTAAATACAGCTCCAAGGCCCAGTTCTGCCTCTAAATACAGCCCCAGACCAGCCTCTACCCCTAAATACAGACCTAAGCCCAGACCAGCCCTTAACCCTAAATACAGCCCCTGGTCAGCCCCAAGCCTTAAATACAGCCAAAAGGAAAAGAAAACCATAAAATAACACCAACAAAAATTGCTGACAAAAAGGTCATTAATTAAGGCTGAAGATGACCATAACAAATATCTCTAAGACCAAGACCAGGGCCATGAGGTAGCTCCTGTCTTACAAGAACCTTCATTAAAACAACCCCTGTGCTAGACCAGGACCATGAGATAGGTCTCGTCTTACAAGAACACCTTTATTATTAAAAAATAACCCTGGCTCTAAATACAGTCCCAGACCAAACCAGTTAAACCCTTGCCCTAAATACGGGTCTCGTTAGCAGCTACAAAAAGGCATGACTATGCAAAAAGGTCCCCCGAAAAGAAACCATAAAGGTGAAAAATACGGTTTCCCACGTAAGCTAATAAAACAAAAAGGCCTTAATTAAGGGTGAAAAATTCGGTCGCCCACGTGGGCATATAAAAAAGTGAAAAAAAGTGGGTTTTCCCCAGAAAATCCAAGATGGCGTCTACTGTCCCCCTACTATTTATAGTTATCCCAAATATATCATGTGTGAAACAGCACACGACCTTCCAACCTACCAAATGTAAATTAAAAGCAATGAAATAATTTTAATAACATTTCCTTAAGGATAATTATGCGACCTCCTTTATAAGTACATTACGAAAATGGGCAACACTGTAAACGCAAAACAATAATCTATGTCAAACAGATGTTTAAACCTTCATGACAGACACAGGTTAAAAAACATTTAGATGCTAACTTAAATTAAAAGAGATAACATTATCTTAATTTCAACTTTTTTTGGATAACTATGCTTTTTTATACGTTCATAACCAAAAAAGGCAACATTGTAATAACAAAAACAATAATTTATGTCAGAACGACGTTCAAAGCTTCATGTCAGACAGAGATTCGTAGACATAAATACATGTTAACGTAAAAAAAAATTAAAAGCTTCTATAAAAATATCGACAATACAGCTCAGCATTTTCAATCACATTTGTTTAATTTTTACATTTATCTCGGTTTACATTAAAAAACATTACAAAGAAAATTCTCATAGAATTAATCGTTATTCAGATAATGACAACAATTTTAAATTCTACCTTAGGAATTAGAAATTAGATATGTTCAAGGTCTTTATCTAGGTATCTTTATATTTTTGGAATATGCGGGCGTTTTAAAAATATTTGATACAAACCAAAAAATGTCCCTAATAAACACCCCCTCACCGCCGCTCACAAAATCTAATCAGCTCTAAGCCAAATGAAAAAAAAAAATCAACAAATAACTTAAATTACAATATGTCTATCATCATCTTCAGTAAGTTTAATGTACTGCATGCAATTTGAGTAACGTGGAGGCAAAATTTTGAGATGTTATAAAAAAAGTTACATAAACAAAATTTTTATTTCTGTTTATTACTTGTGCATAATTCTCAAAAATTTGTGAAAGTAATTGCTAGTATAAAATGTTTCAATTAATAAACACAGACGGAATTATGATTTTAATAATGCATGGTTATGAAGATCGTACAGCACGCAACGGGAAGAGTGATAGTGTTTTAATGATGTTTATCAAATCGATAGTCCATAACGCAGATTAGTCAGTTAGGCATATTTCGATACTTTCTAAACAATTTACATCTATTTTACTGTGTAAGTTAAAAAGTTTTTAAAAGTGAACGTCACAAAGTTATCGATTCGAGCAGTGAGTTAATCTAATGTTTAATATATTAAGTAACTTTCTTGTAAGAAACTAGTTGTTAGACTTTTTCAATACAGGGTGTCCCACCTGGAAGGGCCGCGATCAATGTATGGAAAAGTACGTATAGGGTGATTTTGAAAATTTGTTTTTTACAAAGGTCAGTGGGCAAGAAACTAGTTGTTAGACTTTTTCAATACAGGGTGTCCCACCTGGAAGGGCCGCGATCGATGTATGGAAAAGTACGTATAGGGTGATTTTGAAAATTTGTTTTTTTACAAAGGTCAGTGGGCCCTACCTTTTTAAAGTATATTCACGATTCGGACACTTCGTCGACATAACTTGCTTATTTTAAATGGAACATCCTGTATATTTTTACAGTTTTGAATTCTACGTTCAATTTTAAGTTAATTTGGTGTAAAGTTGTCTCCACCTAAATTGAGTTATTTTCGTGATATCTCCATTTTTAAGAAAAAAGGGACAATTAGAGCACCATATTAAAAATGTTGAATCTTGAACAGTGGATGACTTTTAATTACAATATTTGCATCGTTACATCTGAAAATTATTGCATAATGTCTGAGGAACATACAGGGCCCTCAAAATTTATAAGTCAATTTAAAAAGCTAAGAAGTTATAACACTTGATAATTTCAAATGGAACACTTAGTATATTGTTTTATGGTCGAAAGAAGAATTAAATTCTGAATGATATAAGTTTATATGTACCTATCTTTTAACGTTTCCCAGTTACAGCGAATTTTGTTATAAAAACGTGTAAAAACTGAAGTATTTCATTTTTCCAAGTAAACAGTGAAAAAATAAAACAATCAGCACGTCGTCGGCACTACTGAAATCGTTAAAGTAAGTAATACGTGTAAAGACTATTTAAATTTATTTTTAATTTATTCACAATACGAAAGGAGGTATTCAAAGGAGAAAACAGATTGTTGATGAAAATAATACATAAAAATACTGATTCTGTGATATTAACGACCTATACCAATAATTGTATGAAATGGGATATTGATTTAAAATAACTAAGTTTTCAGTAACTAAATACAAGAAACACAACACAGGTTATAACAGGAAAATAATTTGATACACAAAAATAAAAAAATCTGGCCGATGGACTTTGGCACAACTCATTCTCGTATAAGTAAACTAACTGTTGCCCGCAATAATTCCTAATTCCGTATAACTTGCAATATAATAAGATATACTTACCTACAGAATTATTTTTTTCGTATTCACCCTGCATTTTGCAAATTACTGTGTATTTTTATATATTTGGATAGCTTGAGAAATTAACTTTAAAATACTTTAGATTTGTTTTTGAAACTTCGATGTAAAGTATTAAGAAAAATTAAAATAATAATTTTTTTGTTATTTTCAGCAACACCGGAAGCGCTAAAAATAATCCAATATAGCAGTTTAGTCGCTATGTATGTCTACTATGTAATCCAATCCCATCATTTTTCATTTTTATTAAAAATTTTTTAATTTTAAAATTCCTAA